>CAUYOR010070338.1:0-15232 GCA_963573925.1 Callimico goeldii | reverse complement strand
ATCTCGGCTCACCGCAACCTCTGCCTTCTGGGTTCAAGCAATTCTCCTGCCTCAGCCTCCCGAGTAGCTGGGACTACAGGCGTGCACCACCATGCCCAGCTAATTTTTGTATTTTTAGTAGAGACGGGGTTTCACCTTGTTGACCAGGACGGTCTCGATCTCTTGACCTCGTGATCCACCCGCCTCAGCCTCCCAAAGTGCTGGGATTATAGACGTGAGTCACCGGGCCCGGCCAGATCTCAGCTCTAATCAAAGAATCCTTAGATAGCTTGAGCACATTCTTACAATTGGGTTTAAGCACCATTTGTTTCTTGGTAATGATCTAAGGTGTCATCTCTCTGGTTCCTTCTTCATTTTAATGTATCTACACCAATTGGCATGCATGCTTCATAATCTCAGGTTTGAATTTTGTTTGATTCCTTGTTTCTTTGAAGTTGACATTTTCTACCTTTGGTTTCATTTTCTTTTCATTGGCATTCAAGGGAAGAGAGTAAGAAAATGATTTTACTCCACCATCATTAATTAGAAATTGTTTCCAAGTTTTTTTTTTTTTTGAAGAACTCTTAGTTTCTTTTATCACTTTTTAAATAAAACTTAAGAGACTATTTTGTTCCTTGAGTCTATTAAAGCTAACTCATAATGACAGTATCTTGTATTTCTGCTTGTATTTAAAAGAATAATAGGTTAATGGGTTTCATAATTATAATAAAATCAAGTCATACATATTCTAGGAATTTGATTTGTATTTTTTAGTATTCATAAAGGCACTATATACACTTTTCTCACTGTTATGAGTTCATTCTTTATGTAACATGTGAGACAGCTGCAGATTGTTAGAGTATTATCCATTTCCTGTATACCTTCCCTAAATAATCTTTGCGTAGCACTGCAAATATTCTAAGGATTCATTAGATGCAGAGTTCAGACAGGTAGTATCTATCTTTTTAAAGCCAATATCTTTCTCATAGATTTCTTTATTGCTTGCTACTATTATCAGATGAAAGAAATAACCGCATCTGTTTGCTAAAGGTACATGCAATTCTTTTTTGAATTATTGAAAAACTAGAGTGAGGCAGGTTACACACACAGTGCCTCTGGTTTTCTTTATCTTGTCCTCTGTAAAAGCAGGGATATAGACTGTCTTAACCAGTGGTGAGCTCTTCAACTGTCTGGTATTTAACCTTAGATTGGAGTGAAATTTATGCCCTTTAATTCGGGATTAAAATTTCTATTTTTTATGTTGAAACATTTCAGACCTCTGCATATAGTTTCCTGTGCATATTCCATACAAGAACATTCTTAAACAGTCTCACTCTGTAGAAATTTAGTATTGATCCATTAATATTATTTAATGTTCAGTTCATACTCAAAATTCTATTCCCCATGATGTTCTTTGTATAAGTTGGTTTTCCCCTGACTGGAACCAATCAGGGATCATGCTTTTCTGTTGACTGTCTTGTCTCTTTAATAGAAAAACAGCACCATTGCCATTTTTTTGTTTTTTTATGGCATTAATGCTTTTTTGGAGAGCCTCATAATCTGAATTTGTCTGGATTTATGTGATATTTTCTTTATGATTAGCTTCAGGGTAAACATACTGGTGGTAAGATGATGATGTGTGTTTTCTATTACATTATATCAGGAAATAAAATTATTTGTTTTTTTAATTATTGCTAATGCTAAATTAGATCACTGTGTTAAATCGGCATATGCCAGATTGCTCCTTATAATACTACACTCTTTTCTTTGTAATTAGTAATTTATAGGTGCATACTTTGAGACTATATGATGAATATCTTGTTCTCTATAGCATTTCACTTAGTGTTTTGGTATCCATTGATACTCTTCCTGTTTATTATTATACTAGTAGTTGATTTTTTTCTAGTTTTGTCATTCTTTTGCATTTATGAGCTCATACTCTTTTGTAAAGAGGATTGCCATCCATTTTAAACATTTGAGTTTCACTATGTACTCATGAATTATTTTTTAATCATTGTTTTATAATTCATTACTATCAATATTATTTTGGATAGCCAAATTTCCTGAAATTTGTGTTGTGGAAGCCCCCTCCAGTCAACTTCATGTATCCTTTTGAAAAATTTTGTTTGTCTTCAAACACTTTATTGCTCACTGGTACAATATCTACCAGATTCACCTTGTATTTTTGCTTCTTCCAATATGAAATCACTCTTTTTTCCACTGAATTCTGCTTGTTTTTATTGGAGAATGATCTTAGAAATCAAAATTTGGATACTAGATGTGCTTGATACTATTGTGTAATCATTGTCTTTCCAGTTGGTACAGTTGAGAAATACCTCTAATTCCCATTACTTATTTGTATGTTTATTCTGTTTACACTGAGCACCTTATTTTGCTTTGTTCCAAAATATACCTAAACTAGTTTCAGGATTACTGCTTCAATACCACATCCAGCAAAAATCTATTAAGTGAAGTTAATTTCTTTGTAATTTTTGTGTGTGTGTAAATGTATCTCACTAAAGTCAGGGTTCTCTGATTAAAAATTCCATGAATTGAAATTGTTTTCCTGTTGTGTGGTTATATTGTCAATTTGATATACATATTGTTTCATTTGTTTTGGTACTTAGGGTTTTTTTTGTTTTTTTTTTTTTTAAAGAAAGAAGGAACATAACACACACACACACACACACACACACACACACACACACGCCGATACACAGGATAAAGGGAAATTAGTGAAGATGGTTTCCTACAAGGGGCATGAGAGCAGTAGGAAACAGAGGAAGACTCACCTGCATCCTGGCACCTTTCACCTATTTCATTTCCCACCATTCTCACACTCCTTCAAGGAAACCATTTTCACCAATTCCATTTCATCCTTCCTGGGTATGGGTTCCCCTTTATTTCGTAAACATAAAAGGTTGATTCTTACAAGAAATTATTTCCTAAAGAAGGAACTTCTCATTTTTTAGTTTTTGTATGCTTCTCATAATAACGTGTTTGTATTTTTGCTTTTGGAAAACTTTATTTTTCATATTTCTTTCTCACTTCTAACCAGGGGGTCCTGGACGATCTACCATGCCAACCCCAGGAAATACTGCAGCTTTGCGTGCTTCACTCTGGACCAATATGGAGAAACTTATGGATCATATTTATGCTGTGTGTGGACAGGTAAATATTTGAAAGAGTGGAAAGAACGTTAATAAGGATTAACTCCTGATTATTCCAAGTTGTGTGACCTTGGGCAGGTTTTTTAATCAGTGAGCATTCAAAATAACTCCACTATCTGATTAAATGTATGTAAAGGTTGGCATTTCCCTTTCCTTGCTTTTTCTAGTGCCTAAGCTTTACATTTGTTTCATTTAAGGTACAACATCTACAAAAAGTACTGGCCAAGAAGAGAGATCCTGTTTCTCACATTTGTTTCATTGAAGAAATAGTTAAGGTATGTTTAAATGAAAATATTTTTATATCTTTCTTGTACAAAACAGGAATATATGAACCAGCATCATTTGTGTTACTACCTTTCAGAGTGCTTACATGTCAAATGGCAATAGAGAAGCATATTTCTTGACAGCTGTAAATGTTCCTTGCAATATAAATGGAATCGTGGGGCCAGGTGTGGTGGCTTATGCCTGTAATCTCAGCATTTTGGGAGGCCGAGAAGGGTGGATCATGAGGTCAGGAGTTCGAGCCCAGCCTGACTAATGTGGTGAAACCCATCTCTAATAAAAATACAAAACTTAGCCAGGCATAGTGACGTGTGCCTATAGTTGCAGCTACTCAGGAGACTGAGGCAGGAGAATTGCCTGAACCTGGGAGGCAGAGACTGTAGTGAGCCAAGAACACGCCCCTGCATTCCAGCCTGGGCAACAAAGTGAGATTCTGTCTCAAAAATAAATAAAATAAAATAAAAGTAATTGTAATTGTCTATGGAGTAGATGCTAGCAATAGTAGTATTCATTACAGATTAATTTCTGTAATGTATATACTAATTTCTCATTTTCTGTTATATAAATGATAGCTTATAAGTGCTTTTAAATGTTCCACTAGAGAATAAGGTGAATATTTTTGGTAAATAAGACATTTAAATAGAAGTCATTATAATGTGTTTACTGAAGGTTGTTGATTTTTCCCATAAAGTACTTTGCTGTATTTATTTTTTATATTCTATGGTCTTCCTGTCATCCACCAATCTGCTAGCCTCATGGGCCATAAAAATTCCTTCCATGCATAGGAATCCCTGATTCTACATTTTACTCGTTATATTGATGTGTTTTTGATAATGATTACTAGGACAATGATTGTACCTGTCATTTAATCCTAACCTCTAGTGGCCCAAAGAAAAAAGTTCCCTGAATTTCCAGCATCATGGTATAGGTAATTTCCTTTGTAATTCCACAATATTAAATATTTTGTATACTGTGTGGAAAGTCTCCAGGACTGTCCCTCAGGTTTGATGATTTATTAGGAGGATTGACAGGACCCGGTGTCACAAGATCCTTAGGGTGTTACTTCACCAGCCAGAAAACTCTGTGGCCAGCAGCACTTTCTGCCTGAGTATTGCTCATGCCCACTGGGCTCATTCTGCCTACTTGGCCCAGCAGGCTGCACTTTGCTCGCACTACCAGCCCAGACTGCACAACTGCCAAGCATGAACCAGGCACAGAGTGGCGAGTGGTGTGTGAGCAACAAAGGCAGGGTCCAGTCACTGTGCACAGCCAGGCACACTGGCTGCTGTGGCAGGGGAGGCAGCTCCAGGTGCCAGCACAGGTGCTAGTTCCATGTGAGGCTGCAGCTGGACCAGATGTACTGCACATGGCTTTTGCTGCAGGTACCTGCATCTGGATGAGGGGAATGCGGTGACACCTGGAAGCTCAGAGACACCAGGAACTGCAGAACCCCAAAGAAGGTGTCACAGCCCTGGCTCGGGGAGCCCCTAGGCACAGGCTTCCCAAAGGGCCACAGCTCTTTTCTCCTTCTTGTTGTCCACAATGTGGTGAGTGGTGGGGTGTGTTTCAGCCCTGTTTGTGTTACAGCTCTTTTAGTCCAGCCATTTGGTAGATCCTGAGTTCTTGTCCCACATTCAAGAAGACTGAGGCATGTGGACAACTAGAAGGTGAGCAAGGCAGAGAAGAGCTTCACTGAGTGGCAGAACAATTGTCAGGAGACCTGAAGTGGATAGCTGTTTTCCACAGGCAGGTCGTCCCCACAGCTGTCCAGCTCTTAGTGGAGAGGAGACCTGCAATGTTTAATTCCCTTCCACTGACAGATTATTCTGACTCTGTGCAGCCCTCAGTGGAGAGGAGATCTGGAGTGGGTAGGTCCCATTTGCAGACAGGTCAGCCCAACATCCATGCAACCCTCAGCACAGAGGAGACCCAAAGCAGTTAGCTCTTATCTGTAGGCAGATCATCCTGTCATCTTTGTAACCCTCAGCATAGAGGAGACCTAGAGTGGTTAGCCTGTATCTGCTGGCAGGTTATCTTGTCATCTTTGTAGCCCTCAGTGGAAAAGAGACTTGGTGTGGGTAGGTCCCATTGACAGGCTGGTCATCCTGACATCTGTGTAGCCCTCAGCAGAGAGGAGACCCAGAGTAGTTAGCTTGTATCTGCTGGCAGGTCATCTCGTTGTTTGTGCAGCCCTCAGTAGAGAGGAGACCTGGAGTGGATAGTTCCTATCCATAGGCAGATAGTCCTATCATCTGGCAGAGTGGCTGAATCGGGGGTTTTTATAGGCTTCAGAAGGGAGGAAATGTGTGCTGATTGGTTCATGGCTAGCCATGGGCAGACCTGGAAAAAATACCATAAATTCTTACTCCAGTCCATGAATGGGCAGTTCGGCCCCCAAGTTTCAGGTCCCTGGCTTAAATATAAGTGTTCACTGGGGACTCGCCCATTTCTGCCCAGGAGCCTATCTGCCTCCTGCCACCATCTACCTGTCATCCACAGCACCCAGGCTGTTCATGCCAAGGGGCACCTGCAGGCCCTCACTGAGCTGCACTCAGCACTCCCTCAGCCTTCCTCCCATGCTGTTCGGCATCCAAAGTCTGGAGGTGGGCGAGGAAGCAGGGGGCTGGTGTGTTAACGCTGCTCCAAGCATGCACACACCCAGCTGAGTTGTCACAGCACCTGGGCTCAGCCTCATATATGCTCCAGAATCAAATTGGGTGCTGGGAGCAGGGAGATGCCCGGCAGTGGGAGCAGGCACTTTAAAGTCTGTGGAGATAGAGGGCTTCCCAGGTCCCCAAGAACACAGGGATGCCTGGGTCTGCAACTGTGGCTGGGTGGCTGCAGCTGCACGAAGGAGAGCAGGGATCTCACCCTCCGACTCGGAAGTGGGCAGGGCTCCTGCCAGCTCCCCACTGCAGCCAGCCTCATGGCAGCAGCTGCTACAGACAAGTCACCCCTGCCATCACCAGCATATAGTTGTACTCATGGCTATCATTTGTGGCAGTAAAAGGATATGAAACAAAATCAGCAAAGCAAGAAAAGATGCATGGGGCAAAGTCTAGAGGAAACCAGATGTAAGACTCCAGAGTCCTCTCCCACTGGAGTTGCACATGAACCTCTTGATTTTTCCAACAGCAAGTTATGACAGCATGCATAAGTGCTGTCGACCAGGAAAACTCAACTTGAGCTTGTGAGTCCAGAGTTTTACCAGGGGTTACTTAATGACTAAAGACATACCAAAATTCTAGATGCCCAGTGGAAAAGCAGGTATTCAGTATAAACCATATTGTTTGTCACAAACAGTTTAGGTACAGTGAACAACTCTTATTAGTTAGAGAATCATGGGGTCCCTCTCAAAATCTAAATTCCTGGATGCTAGCACAATACCAGCCTTGCAGTCAGGATTTTCTGATGGTAGCTATCTCAGACCTGTTATGTTAACTCTCTTGTGCACATGTATTTACATCATTACATACCTGCTTACTTGACCGTGCTTTCTACTTGGCTTTCATTTGTGTGAAAGAAGCAATGAGATGCTTTTGTCAAGGGGTATAGTCACTCATGTTTCGCATTTATTACTGGACAGGATAATTAATATTGGTCCTTCATATTTACAGTTAAACAACTGTACTTGCAGTGTTTTCATTCATTTGTTCTGATTTTGGCTGTCTTTCTATACAAATCAATCTATTTAGTCTTTATGTACAGTGGCCTTATTTCAAGCTTTTGTTATCTAATATTTTAGATACTTTTTATTCCTTTTGAACAGGTTAATTAATATTCTACAAACAACATAAGGACAATTATAATGGAACAACTATACTGAGGAGCATCTAATGAAAATATCAAAAATAATACTGCTGTTTAGGAGGTTTATGTTTGTAATGTTGTTACATTGGGCAGAGTTTCTACATAAAAACATACATAAATTCTTTTTAACAATAAATTATTAAGGTGAATGAACACTGGCAATTTGTAGAGGCCAGATTTTAAATGCATATGAGGCTGGGCACAGTGACTCATGCCTGTAATCCCAACAATTTGGGAAGCTGAGGCAGAAGAATATTCTAAGGCCATGAGTTTGAAACCAGCCTGGACAACATAGAGAGACCTCGTCTCTACAAAAACTGAAACAATTAGCCAGGCGTGGTTGTGTATGCCTGTAGTTCCAGATAATCAGGAGGCTGAAGCAGGAGGATTGTTTGAGCCCAGGAGTTCAAGGTTACTGTCAGCTAGGATTGCCCCACTGTACTCTAGCCTGGATAACAAAGTGAGACCCTTTCAGAAAGAAAGAGATAGAAAAAGAAGAAGAGAAAGGGGGAGACGAAGAGAGAGAAAGAAAATGCATATAAATCATTCCCGATTTAAAAAAAGGATTGTTAGCGATAGGGATATATGCTTTCCTTTTATTCACCTATTTCTTGTGCTTAAACTTCCCATTAAAATAAAACCATTAAAGATTGCTCTTTCAGAGACTATCTTTAGGCTATTTAAGAATATATTCATATGCAACACACATATACCTATTTATATTTATATATAAATTTTAATGTAAATTACCAGTTGAAAATTTTTTGATGGTAATATTTATGAAAAAACTTTAGTCTCTCTTGGAATTCAATGTACCTATCTATAGAAAAGATCAGTCTTTTGTGAAAAGTCCAAAATGTCGTTTCCCCCTGCATACTTGGGAATTCCAGAGCAACAGAAAAGTAAAAAAAACTCAAAAGAAAAATCTTGTCATACATTGCAAAGACAGCACATAAGGTTCTTAATATTTAGTACAATTTATTTGAGTAGTCTTTTCCTTTCAATATATCTTTATTATAAAGCTGTAAAATATTTTACCAAGTGAGAACATTATTTTTCTAGTTAAGATAATTATCATTGACAATAGAACCTTTATAACAAGTTCAGGATTTTTAGAATGATTTGGAGACCCTAAGTAATAACCCTCTTGAGTCACTGAAGAGTGAGATGTGGACCAAGATCTCTAAGTCTTTTTGTATTCTGTTTTCAAGGAAAAGATTATGAATAGAATGTTCTTCTTACTCTGCAAGTTTTTCAGTGTTAAGATTTTAAGGAGGATATATCCTGATACTGAAAATTGTTTCTAATTTAGTGGCTTAGCCTTTTATACCTGTGAATAAATTTTCATTTATTTAAAAAATCAAGTAAAGCAGTGTAAATAGTTCAGGATGAAACAATATTAGAATTATGCCATGTGTTTTTTGTCGTTTTTTTTTTTTTTAATCCCAGCACTTTAGGAGGCTGAGGCGGGCAGATTGCTTGAGCCCAGGAGTTTGAGACCAGCCTAGGCAACAAGGAGAAACCCAATCTCTACAAAACAAACAAACAAACAATATATATAAATTAGCTGGGTATGGTGCACATGCCTATAGTCCCAGCTACTCAATCGAGGAGCTGAGGTGAGAGGATTGTTTGACCTCTCATCTGTTAGATTTATGCCAAGCGTTTTCTGTATTTGTTAAGAAATTAATACTTTTTTTTGTAAGGCAATCATTACTAGCAAATATCTTTTCTACATTGGAATCTGCCTATAACAGATTTTTTTAAATAAAAATACTGAATTTTTTTTTTATTCAGAAGCTGCCTTGGAGTAAGTAAAATTTTTAATTGCTTACTTTGTTATTTGATTTTATTTATTATGAGACAGAGTCTTACTGTATTGCCCAGGTGGCTTCAAACTCCTGGGCTGAAGTGATCCTTTTGCCTCAGCCTCCCAAATAGCTGGGAGTACAGGTTTCTACCACCACACTTGGCTAAAATCTGTGCAAGCAGTAGTCTGTATTTGAAATTCACTGAAAGTTAAATTAATACATATTTTTTTCTTTGCTTTAGAATATGGATTTTAATTGATTAATTGATTTCATATCAAGGAGGAAAATTAAGAATGTGTTTTCCAGATTTCTTTGTTTTTAAACCATTTGGTTTCAGTGCTACTCTAGTTCACTGTAAGCTGTGATGAAATTTCTGTATTTGTTCTTACCAGCTTGTTTTATTTCTACCAAAAAACGCTTTATTTTACATTTGCCTTTGTTAAATAATTTTTATAATTATTGTCCTTTTGTTGTAGTTCAATATCTAGAGTTGTTTTAAAGTTAATTTTTATTTTAGGGTAGCTTTAGATTTATAAAATATTGAAATACAAACATATTGCAAGTACTATGTTATGCGTTATGTAAAAACCATCAAACTGTCTGTAACATGCTAAGAGCAAACTCTAATGCATAAACTGTGGACTTCAGTTAATAAGGTATCAATAGTGGTTCATCAGTTGTAACAAATAGTCGACCATACACAATGCTTTATGCAAAATGTCATGTATCTACCATTCCAGTGTCACACAGAATGGTTTTACTAGTTTCACTTCCCTAAAAATTTTGTTCTACCTATTCATTCCTACCTGACTTCCCTTCTAAACCTCTGCAACCCTGATCTTTTTACTGTCTTCATAGTTTTGCCTTTTTCAAAATGTCATGTAATTAGAATTATACAGTACGTAGCCTTTTCTGAATGCCTTTTTCCACTTAGCAGTATACATTTAAGGTTCCTTCAGTGGATTTTTTTTTTTCAGTTTGATAGTTTATTTCTTCTAATCACTGAACAATATTCCGTTGTCTAGATATACCTCTGTTTATCCATTCACTTATTGAAAGATATTTTGGTTGCTTCCAGTTTTTGCCGATTATGAATAAAGCAACTATAGACATTATTGTATGGTTTTCACCTCTTGCTAACCCTTTTGTATTTTCATCTGTTTTAGGTAAATACGTAAGAGTTGCGCTTGCTGATTATATTGTTAGACTATATTTAGCTTAGTAAGAAACTGCCAAACTGTCTTTGAAAGTTGCTATATCATTTTGTATTCCCATTAGCAAAGAAAGAGAGTTCTTGTTGTTCCTCAACCTTGCCAATATTTGGATTTGTCAGTGTTTTGGAGATTGGCTTTTCTAATAGGTGTATCATGTTAACTCATTTTTTAAATTTGTGTTTTCCTGTAGATTTTTTAAACCTATGTTTGTGAAAAAAAAAATCCATTAGTTAATGTCCTAAGCGTTCATCTGTAGGAAAAGCAAACTGTCTTGTATCTATTATTTGTCTTATGTATTACATGTTAAAGTCAGTCTGCCCAGATCCCCAAAATATGTTAAAATGGTCTAAAATAATTTACATAAGAGTAAGTATAGCTTTTAGCATTTGGGAAGCCAGATCTTAAAAGTCTTCTTTCTTAACAGTTATTCAAGTAGCGTTGAAGGCAGGACAGTGTAGTGATTGAGAATTTTGGCCTGCTATCAGACAGAGCTATGATTTGCTACCACTGATTGTGCAACCTTGTGTAGGTAATGTAATCTTTCAGTCTCAAATACCAGATGAGGATAGTAATAGTGCCCATAGAATTGAGGTATTATGAGGGAAAGTGAAAGAATGTAGACTTAATTCAGAGACTGACTTGATAATTTGCTATCGTAATTATTAGTCCAGTCTTTTTTTTTTTTGAGATGGAATCTCACTCTTGTTGCCTAGCCTGGTGTGCGATGGTGTGATCTTGGCTTGCTGCAACTTCCGTGTCCTGGGTTCAAGCCATTCTTCTGCCTCAGCTTCCCAGATAGCTGGTATTACATGCAACCGCCACCACGCCCAACTAACCAATCCTGGCTAATTTTGTATTTTTAGTAGAGACGGGATTTCACCATGTCGGTCAGGCTGGTCTTGAACTCCTGACCTCAGGTGATCCGCTGCCTGGACCTCCCAGAGTGCTGGGATTACAGGAATGAGCCATCCCTAGTTTAGTCTTTTTTTAATGCTGAAACTTTTATGTAGGGTTCATAAACTGAACAAATACTAGGTTGTAAAGAATCTTCCCATGTGAGAAAGTTTGTTTTATTCAATGGTGTTAATAACATGATATGCTTGTACATTAATTTATGTAGAGTATCAGAAATTTAAATTATTGATCATGCTTCCTTAAATAAACAAATGTCAAGGATTTCCTCTGAATGTATCAAATTCATGCCTCACTTAACTAAAGTGAGTGATGACCTAAAGTGGTAGCTTTGTAGCTGTAACAATTTGAAAATGATTTTTCTTAGTTGTGTTCTGCAGAGCCTTGTGAGAATTGTTAATTCTAAAGTATATTCTTTTTTAGCAGATAAAAAAATAAACATTTGGGCTTACTTCAAAACTTAGTTTTCAGTGTAATCTTTCTAAATCTGCCTTGGTTTTTGCTAAGATTTTGATATCAGATGACAGAGAGAACTGTGTATATTACTATTCAAAGTCTAATCTTAGGAATATTTAAGGAGGAAAATGATAGTAGTTTCAGTAATAATTTACTGTTTAGAAGCTTTTACAATAGATGACCATAATTGTATAAAGGATATGTCAGAATATAAAGACGGCATAAATAGTCTGAATATAAAATAAAACCTGACCAATTATAGCTGGTATAACAAATCTTAGGAACATTTTAGTTTATTATTATTATTTCATTCCTCTCAGCCCATAACCTAAGGGTTTAGTTTAAATGTAGATCCCTTTGAAAGCTATTTTTTAATTGAGATAACTAATTCTGCTTCTGCATTAATAAATGCCCTGGCTAGCTTATAAAATTAGCCTGTTAATTTTCAGCTTACATGATAATTTGAAAAGATATATTTATACATATCCATATTATTTTAGCATTGTAATATTGAATATTTTTTTCTCATATTGTATTTTCTTTGGTTTATATGAATGGATGCAGTATTTCATTTTTAAATTAGAATTTTAGGTTGATAATTAGACATTAAAAAATTCAATTTTGGAATCTTTCAATCTAGTTAAGAGTCTTATTATCACTGTCTAATCACCAAGACTATATGATACTTTGCTTGAAAGTGAGTGTAGCAAATTATTGACAAATTATTAAGGATCTACACATTGGAAAACAAATTGTAGATTCTTATCTGCAGGATTAAGCCAGCTTAGCAGTGTGGGGGATTATAGATATGATACTTTCATTTTCTAAGCCAGCAATTTTTATCATTAAATAGAAACTTGTAATCATGTGTGTAGGAAGCATTAAGCTAAATTTGGAGAGCGTTCAGCATTTCCAGTTGTGGTGGTGCTAATGAGAATTATAACTATGAAAAATAATGTGTTTTATTTTGCCCCTTTAGACATATCAAATGATTTGAAAATACCATTAAAGACTCTAACCCAAAAATTTAGGACATACAAATTTGAAATCTTTTTAATATTATGAGAAAACTGTTCAACTTATTTATCTGTGGAATCTCAATTTGATTAAAATATTGAATAGTGATAAATCAAGTAGATTTCTAAGTCAGGTATTATTAGTAAATGCTTTTATCTGTAAAGATTAGAAGATTTCTTGTTTTACTTGTATGGGGACCAGATATTCTTAAGGGCTCTGTTACTACAGTACAAACAAATTCTACAAAAATTAGAAAAACATAATTTATTATTAAGCTTGCAAAAAAATGGAATATTTGAGGGGCATCCATACATATACAGATACATGTAAAGATAAAATAGTTGAACCTGTAGTGAGGATTTGTGAGAGATGAGTGAATGCACAAGATGGGGTTGTTTTGAGGTCAAATATCCATATCAGTGATGGTATCAATACTCTGTGCTTCAGGGTTGTAGCAAGATGGAAGAAGAAACTTGAGAGTCTTGCATTATTCTGAGACCCAGGCCAGTGGCTGACATGATCCTCAATTGGTAACAACTGTCACTCCCATGAAAAACAAATGCAGCTGCTCTGTAGAGGAACACATTTTTTAGTTTTAGCCATCAGAATTCTTATAATAAGGTTGAGAAATACAAGCTCACAGTAAAAAAACTGTCAGTCTTATAAACTAGAAGCTGTGATTGAGAGCTGAGAAAATAAAAACAATGCAAAATGGATTTTAGATTCCTGAAGAACATCCCAGAGATGCTGTGGATTTCAGATAGAATTATCTGATAAAGAATATAAAGTATCTGTACATGAAATACTCTAAAATATGGAATAAAAAAACTGAGAAAAAGTGACTTAAAAATGACTAGGTAGATCTGAATGTGAACCAATAGAACATTTAGAAATAAAAATAAAGTTGTTGAAATAAAAGAGTCAGCAGATACATTAAACACAAGATTACAAAAAACTAAAGAGAGAATTAGAGGTCTGGAAAACAGAATCAATGAAATTATCCAGAATGCTTCATGAAGACAGGTTATGAACAATATGAAGGAAAAACTTAAAAATTATGGAAGATCTCATAAGGTTTTAATAGCAGGCTTATATTAAAATTGGAAAAAGAAAATTTGCATGATCCTCTCAATACATGCAGGAACAGCATTTGACAGAATCCAGCATCTGTGTCTGATAAAAATTTCTCAACAAGCTAGAAAAATAGAGGAACACTTTCTCAACCTGATAAAAGGCATCTAAGAAAAATGAACAGGTAAAATCAGACTGGGTGCAGTAGTTTCATGCCTATATTATCAGCACTTTGTGAATCTGAGGCGGGTTGGATCAGTTGAAGTCAGGAGTTTGAGACCAGCCTGGCCAACATGGTAAAATCCTGTCTCCACTAAAGCTGCAGAAATATCAGCCAAGCATGGTGTCTGGTGCCTGTAGTCCCAGCTACTTGGGAGGTTGAGCAGGAGAATCACTTAAACTTGGGGGACAGAAGTTGCAGTGAGCTGAGATGGCACCACTGCACTCCAGCCTAGGTGACAGAGCAAGACTCTGTCTCCAAAAAAAAAAATCATATTTAATGGTGGAAACTTAATGTTTCTCTTCTACAATCGAGAAAAGACAAGGATTTCTTTTTGTTTTCACTACTTCTGTTTAATGTTGTTCTAGCTAGTGGAATAGGCAAGAAAAATAAAAGGATTCCAGTTTAGAAGAGAAGAAAATTATTTTTATAGATGACATGATTGTCTATATAGAAAATTCACTGGAATCTACAAAAAAGCTATTGGGGCTAAGTCAATATGTAAAAGTCAGTTGTACTTCTCTAAGTTGGTAACAGTTAGTTTGGATATATGTATAAAATATGTATAATTCATTATAATACACAATAGTTGTACTTTTATATATTAGCAGTGTAAAATCCATTGTTCAGGAAGTGAACAATGTTAAAAACTCCAGAGCCAGGCATGGTGGTACATGTGTGTAATCACAGCTACTCAGCAGGCTGGAGTAGGAGGATCACTTGAGCCAAGGAGTTTGAGGCTGCATTGAGCTATAATGGCATCACAGTACTCCAGCTTGGGTGACAAAGCAAGACTCTATCTCTTTAAAAAAAAATCCTAACATTGATAACTATATTATGGTCACATAGTAACATGTCTTTATTCCTAGGAGATCACTTAATTACTTAGTTGTACTGAGCCATGATGTGTGCAACTTACTCTGAAATAGTTCAGAAACAGAAAATGAGAAGTAATTGTGGCTCAGTGTTAACAAGCGGTAATCTGAGTATGCAAAAAGTGGGTGGGTTTTCAGGGGGCTATTCCTGCATCTTTTCTGTAAATCCAAAATTATATCAGATTGGAAATTAGAAAATAAGGGGACAATAAGAAAAACTTTATGCTAATTTTTTTTTTGAGACGGAGTTTCGCTCTTGTTACCCAGGCTGGAGGTGCAATGGCGCGATCTCGGCTCACCGCAACCTCCGCCTCCTGGGTTCAAGCAATTCTCCTGCCTCAGCCTCCTGAGTAGCTGGGATTACAGGCACGCGCCACCATGCCCAGCTAATTTTTTGTATTTTTAGTAGAGACGG
>CAUYOR010070333.1:0-11383 GCA_963573925.1 Callimico goeldii | reverse complement strand
CCCAGCTAATTTTTTGTATTTTTAGTAGAGATGGGGTTTCACCATGTTGACCAGGATGGTCTCGATCTCTTGACCTCGTGATCCACCCGCCTCGGCCTCCCAAAGTGCTGGGATTACAGGCGTGAGCCACCGCGCCTGGCCGTTTTTTGTTTTTTTTGTTTTTTTTTTGAGACAGAGTCTTGCCCTGTCGCCAGGCTGGAGTGCAGTGGGGCAATCTTGGCTCACTGCAACCTCCGCCTCCTCTGTTCCAGAAATTCTTCCGACTCAGCCTCCCGAGTAGCTGGGACCACAGGCACATGCCACCACGCCCAGCTAATTTTTGTATTTTTTTTTAGTAGAAACAGGGTTTCACCATGTTGGCCAGGATGGTCTCGATCTTTTGACCTTGTGATCCGTCCACCTTGGCCTCCCAAAGTGCTGGGATTACAAGCGTGAGCCACCGGCCGTTTGTTTTGTGTTGTTTTGTTTTATTTTTTTGAGACAGGATCTCACTCTGTCACCCAGGCTGGAGTGCAGCGGTGCCACCTCGACTCACTGCAACCTCTGCCTCCTGGGCTCAAGCGATTCTCCTGCCTCAGCCTCCAGAGTAGCTGGGATTACAGGTGTACACCACCACGCCCAGCTACCTTTTGTATTTTTAGTGGAGATGGGGTTTCTCCACATTGGCCAGGCTGGTCTCGAACTCCTGGCTTCAAGTAGTCCACCCACCTCAGCCTCCCAAAGTGCTTGGATTACAGATGTGAGCCAGCATGCTTGGTCATAAACATGCAATCCTAAGAATCCATTAATTCAACACAGCATGATCAAAATCCCAACAGCATTTTTATAAACCTAGGAAAGATGATTTGAAAATTCACCAGAAAGGAAAAGATGTATAAGAACAGCTAAGAATATTTTGATAAAGACAAATAATGAAGGAGAAATTGTTCTATCAGCTAACAAAATATACGACAAAGGTATAATAATTAAAACACAGGACTGTGGTTTTGGCACCAGACTAAATAGAGTTCAGTAGAAAATAAGAGTTCAGACTGGGCGTGGTGGCTCACGCCTGTAATCCAAGCACCTAGGAGGCCAAGGCAGGAGGATCATCTGGGGTCAGGAGTTCAAGACCAGCCTGACCAACATGGTGAAACCCCATCTTAAAAAAGAAAAGAAAAGAAAAGAAGAGTACAGAAAAAGGATCACACATATAGGGAAATTTAGTATATGATAAAAGTGGCATTTAAATCAGCAAGGAAGAATGAGTTATTCAAGAAAGGCATGAAGGCAGTTTGGGTAAAAACCTAAGTTAAATCCCTACCTCACAGCCTATGTAAAAACAGGGCCAAGTACAACGGCTCACACCTGTAATCGCAGTGCTTTGGGAGGCCAAGCCAGAATTGCTTGAGGCCAAGGCCAGGAGTTCAAGATTAGCCTGGAAAACATAGCAAGATCCCTTCTCTACAAAAAATTTAAGAACTTGCCTGGTGTGGTAGCATGCACCTGTAGTCCTAGCCACTGAAGAGGCTGAGGCAGGAGGATTGCTTGAGCTCACGAGTACAAAGCTGCAGTAAGCCATAATTATGCAACTGCACGCTAGCCTGGGAAACAGATCCAGACCCTGTCTCAAAACAGCAACAAGTTATAAATAAAACATTTAAAAACCAAATGAATAAGTCATACTCTAATGACCCTTAGCTCAAGGCTGAATCTTAACAGGCTTGACACTCAAAGCCACTTTCCGTCTTAATTCTTTTTGGAGCCTAGGATCAGTGAAACCCTCCGAGGCCCCCAGATATCTGGCGTATCATTCCCTTTTCATCTCCGTTTGTGTGTTCAGCCAAATAATGTTTCCCCCAAGGATGTCCTCTTACTACTCCCTGAAACCTGAGAAAATGTTACCTGATGTAGGGCTGTGGTTTGAATGTGTCCCCCACAAAGCACACATTAGAAACTGAATCCCCAACACAACAGGACTGGGAGGCGGGGCCTAAAGGAAGATGCTTAGGTCATGACAGTCCCACCCTCATGAATAGATGAGACCGACTGTAAAAGGGCTTGAGGCTTCGAGTTTGATCTCTTGCTCTCTTTCTCTCCTTCTCTTTGCCCTCCCACCAGAAGAGGACACAGCTTTTTCCAGATGGTACTTGGACTTCCCAGCCTCCAGAGCCATGAGCCAATAAATTTCCACATATTATAAATCGTCCAGTCTGTGCTTTTCTGTTCCAGCAGCACAAAAGGAAATAAGATGTGTGGTTAAAGGGACTTTTTGAGGAAAGATACTGAAGTTGAGGGGGTATCCATGTGCCCCAACCTAATCTAAAGGGTCCATACAAGAGAGAGGCAGAAAAATCAGTCAGAGAGAAAGGAAGTATAACAAAGAAAGGTTGGAGTAATGACCTTTGAAGATGGAGGGAGGAGCTACAAGTCAAGGAATGCTGGTAGCTTCTAGACTCTGGAAAAGGCAAGGAAATAGCTTCTCTCCTGGAGCCTCCAGAAAGACCAGTCCTGTAAATACCTTGATTTTAGCCCATTGAGACCTAATTTGGACTTCCAATCTCAAGAACTGTAGGATAATGAACTAGTATTATTTTAAGTGACTAAATTTGTGGTAATTTGTTATAGCAGCAAAATGAATCTCATACAGCTTGCAAAGAGGTTGGTCATTTCCTAGGTACCCTCTGTAATTCAGGGAAGGATGACAGAGAACAACCTAGACCCTAGAACTCTGGAACCAAACCAGACAGGAGCACTGCCCTGAGGGAACCTGCCATCTCTGGGAAGATCACCGCACACCGCTCATGAATTCTCCATTCATTAGTTACGGAATTCACTACTGTTGTCAGAAACCTGTAATTTACAGAGGTAGCTCTGAGACCTTTTAACGACAGTACCTGACATTATCTTGAGGGGCAAGTAAAGAGCCCCTGAAGATGTGATTTTTTTCTTTCGTTTTTTCTTTTTGCTCTTGTTGCCCAGGCTGGAGTGCAGTGGTGCAATCTTGGCTCACTGCAACCTCCTCCTCCCAGGTTCAAGCGATTCCCCTGCCTCGGCCTCCTAGCTAATTTTGTATTTTTAGCAGAGACAGGGTTTCTCCATGTTGGTCAGACTGGTCTCGAACTCCCGACCTCAGATGATCTGCCCACCTAGGCCTCCCAAAGTGCTGGGATTACAGGCGTGAGCGACCACACCCAGACGATGTGATGTTTAAGCTAATCTCTGAGGTCTGGGTAGGAGTTACCTAGGCCAAGAGTCAGCAATGACCGATCAGGGTGTTGCCAGAAAGGGGTCCCCATCCAGACCCCAGGAGAGTGTTCTTGGATGTTGTGCAAGAAAGAATTTGGGGCGTGTCCACAGAGTAAAGCGAAAGCAAGTTTATTAAGAAAGTAAAGTAGGGAGGCTGAAACGGAAGGATTGCCTGAGCTCAGGAATTGGAGACCAACCTGGGCAACATGGTGAAACCCCGTCTCTATTAAAATACAAAAAATTATCCAGGCGTGGTGGTGCGTGCCTGTAGTCCCAGCTACTCGGGAGGCTGCAGCAAGAGAATTGCTTGAACCTGGAAGGCGTAGGTTGCAGTGAGCCAGGATAGCTCCCCGGCACGCCAGTCTGGGAGACAGAGAGAGACTCTGTCTCCAAAAAAAAAGAAAGAAAGTAAAGGAGTAGAGAACGGCTACTCCATAGAAGAGACAGAGCAGCCTTGAGGGCCAAGGGCCGCTGGGTGCCCATTTTTATGGTTATTTCTTGATGATAGGGTAAACGGGGGCGGTTATTCATGCCTCCCCTTTCTAGACCATCTAGGGTCACTTCCTGACGTTGCCATGGCATTTGTAAACTGTCATGGCGCTGGTGGGAGTGCAGCGGTGAGGATGACCAGAGGCCACTCTCGTCACCATCTTGGTTTTGGAGGGTTTTAGCCGGCTTCTTTACTGCAACCTGTTTTATCAGCGAGGTCTTGTTCTGACCTCCTGTCTCATCCTGTGACTTAGAATGCCATAACCGTCTGGGAATGCAGCCCAGTAGGTCTCAGCCTCATTTCACCCAGCTCCTGTTCAAGATGGAGTTGCTGTGGTTCACACACCTCTGACAAAGGCAAGAGCCACAACTTGTGCAAAGGCCCTGGGGCAGGACGAATCTGGAGGTCGAAAGGCAGCCAGTGGTGAGCAGAGCACAATTGAGGCCAGGAGCAGCCAGGCAGAGCCAGGATGGGGCCCCTCTCTGAGCCCCTGATGCAGAGGCTCACCCACCTGCTCCATTCCTCCCCCGGAAGGCACACATGTCCAAAGTCCGTGTGTGAATCCTTTCAGGGTCTAATTGTCATCAGTTGCAGAACAAAAGATGGGGAGAGGCTGCAGCCAGCCGGGATCACAGCACCACAGAAATGGGTGCCCAGGGCAAGCCAAGACTTCTTGGAGCCCAAGAATCAGCCGTGTGGCCAAGTCAATCACAGGAGGCCAGGAAGGGAGATAAGCCCTCCCAGAAGAGCAGGAATGACAAAAATGTCAGAAGCCGGAGGCAACTGGCCGGGGCGCAGACAGCCGGAGCCAAATCAGAAGGAAACTGCTACCTTCTCTCAAAGGCTTCGTAACCACGGGGGCTGGGGAAGCCCAAGCGAGACTCTTGGTGTTTGGCAGGCATGGTCCCCTCCAGGGGCCGCGGAGCCACAGACATCCTGCAACAAACCCTCATCCAGGGACAACTCCCTGGGGAAAAGTCTGAGCCTCCAAGCAGGGGACATCGTCCAAGGGGCTGGGAACTGTGGGGGATTCTCAGGCATTTAACGCCGCATAGGCCTTGCATTTCCAGAACAAGAAAGGGGGTGGGAGATCAAATTCTTCAAAGACAGATAATATTTGGGCTGCAAACCACCGCTCAGTGCTCAGTCGTGAGTGCAAACAGCTTACACACATGCCGAGCAAATGATGTCTGTCCTCCCACCGGTCTTGGTGTCCCCATCCCCCAGTCTTACTGAGTGGGGTGGGAGGAAGGGAGCTCCAGATCTGGAACCCTTGACAGTGGCTCACGCCTGTTATTCCAACACTTTGGGAGGCCAAGGCAGGACGATTGCTTGAGGCCAGGAGTTCGAGACCGGCCTGGGCGACAGAGGAAACACCGTCTGTACAAAAAAAAAAAAAAAATTTTTTTGAGATGGAGTTTCCCTCTGTCGCCCAGACTGGAGTGCAGCGGCACAATCTCGGCTCACTGCAACCTCTGCCCCTCAAGGTTCAAGCAATTCTCCTGCCTCAGCCTCCCAAGTAGCTGGGATTACAGGCACCTACCACCACATTTGACCAATTTTTGTATTTTTAGTAGAGACGGGGTTTCACCATGTTAACCAGGCTGGTCTTGAACTCCCAACCTCAGGTGATCCATCTGCCCTGGCCTCCCAAAGTGCTGGGATTACAGACAGGAGCCACCACGCCCAGCCAGAAAAAAAAAATTTAAATAATAAATTAGCAGGACATGGTGGTGCGCACCTGTAGTCCCAGCTACTCAGGAGGCTAAGGTGGGAGGATCGTTGAGTTGATCGTCGACGCTGCAGTGAGCTGTGTGATCACACCACTGCATTCCAGCCTGAGCAACAGAGCAAGATCCTGGCTCCAAAAAAATAAAACTGAGTCATTGCAGGCTGGCTATATGAGACAAGGCAGAAAAAGCCCTTCCCCGCCACCGTGGGGTCTCCCTGGGTCCCTTTTGCTGTCACACTCTCTGGGACATGAACCTCATCAGAAATGCTCAGCTGGGCACAGTGCCTCATGCCTATAATTCCAGCACTTTGAGAGGCCAAGGTGGGAGGATCACTTAAGGCCAGGAGTTTGAGACTGATCAGGACAACATAGTGAGACCCCCATATCTATTTAAAAAAAAAGAAACCACAAGAAAAGAAAAGGCCAGGCCCAGTGCTCACACCTATAATCCCAGCACTTTCAGAGGCTAAGGCAGGTGGATCACCTGAGGTCAGGAGTTCGAGACCAGCCTGGCCAACGTGGTGAAACCCCATCTGAAGTAAACATACAAAATTAGCCAGGTGTGGTAATCCCAGCTATTCAGGAGGCTGAGGCAGGAGAATCACTTGAACCCAGGAAGTGGAGGTTGCAGTGAGCCGAGATCTCACCACTGCACTCCAGCCTGGGAGATAGAGCCAGATTCCACCTCAAAAAAATAAAGAAAGAAAGAAAAGAAATCCTCAACCTCACTCCTCACCACAGGCATCTGAGTACCCTGAGATCCCTCCCGTCTGCTCCTCAATCACCTCTGGGGGTGATCCTCTGCACCGATGCCCCAAGTGGCTGAGGTTCAGCTGGGGGTGCAGATAGCCCCACACCCCTCCCTGTGGTCTTGAAAACCTAAGCAGGGTCCTAAGAGACAAGAGACAACCATCAGGATTGCAGCTTCTGTCTCCTCCTGCTTCCCTGCAGCAGCAAGGATGGGCTCAGCTGCAGGAGGAGGTCCCAAACGACCCCAGTGTGCAGGCTCAGGACCAGCTCAGGAGCCAGAAACCTCCCAGGTCATTTTGCTTATCCTACAAGACCCACATTGAATGAAGACTCCTCCAGGAAGACCTCAGCATTTAGCCCCCATCCACTAGAACAGCCTCTCACAGGGCGTGCCGTCTGAAGGGCGCCACCTGGCAAAAGGCACCCTAGAAAGAGATTCTGTGGCCTTGTATGTTTGTTGTTTCATTTTGGGAAGGATTTTTTTTTTTTGAGACTTTTTTTGAAACAGGGTCTTGCTCTGTCACCCACACTGGAGTAAAGTGACTCGATCATAGCCTCTACCTCCTGTGCTCAAGTGATCCTCCCATCTCAGCCTCCCCTCCCACTTAGCTGGGACTACAAGCATTCAACACCGCACCTGGCTAGTATTTATTTATTTATTTATTTATTTTCCTGAGATGGAGTCTCACACTGTCACCCAGGCTGGAGCGCAATGGCGCGATCTCAGCTCACTGCAACCTCCGCCTCCTGGGTTCAAGCAATTCTGCCTCACCCTCCCGAGTAACTGGGACTACAGGCATGTGCTACCATGCCCAGCTAATTTTTTATATGTTTAATAGAGACAGTGTTTCACTATGTTGGCCAGGCTGGTCTTGAACTCTTGACCTCGTGATCCGCCCTCCTCAGCCTCCCAAAGTGCTGGGATTACAGGTGTGAGCCATGCCCAGCTGTATTTTATTTTTTTGTAGATCCAAAGTCTTGCTATGTTGCTCAGGCTGGTCTCACACTACTGGGCTCAAGTGATCCTCCCACCGCAACCTACCCTCCCAAGTAGCTGAGACTACAAGCGTCCACTATCATGCCCGGCTAATTTTTATTTTTACTTTTTTGTACATAAGGGATCTCGCTATGTTGCCCGGGCTGGTCTCGAACTTCTGGTCTCAAGTGATCCTCATGACTTGGCCTCCCAAAATGCTGGGCTTGTAGGAGTAAGCCACTGTGCCCAGCCATGACCGTGAAATCCGTCATCTCCCCAAGCTTTGCAAGATCCCATCAGCGTACTACACCATCTGAGAAAGTCTTTATCCTTTCACATGGCCTCCTAGAGTGAATACTAAACATCGTTCTAAGTGCTTGATTAATATTAACCTGCATAAGCCCCAGAATGACCCTATGAAGGAAACACTCTAATCATACCCATTTTACAGATGAAGAGACTGAGGCACAGAGAAGTCAGGCAACTTAGTCAGGGTCACACAGAGCCCAGATTCAGACTCAGGCAGCCTGACTCCAGATCCTACTCTTCACAGACTTCCTTTTCTTTTTTTTTCCTTTTTTTTTTGAGACGGAGTTTCGCTCTTGTTACCCAGGCTGGAGTGCAATGGCGCAATCTCGGCTCACCGCAGCCTCTGCCTCCTGGGTTCAGGCAATTCTCCTGCCTCAGCCTCCCGAGTAGCTGGGACTACAGGTACGCACCACCATGCC
Organism: Callimico goeldii; assembly: GCA_963573925.1. NCBI lineage: Eukaryota > Metazoa > Chordata > Mammalia > Primates > Cebidae > Callimico > Callimico goeldii. Next base: position 3,479 of record CAUYOR010070333.1, on the reverse strand, counting down.
CAGCTAATTTTTGTATTTTTAGCAGAGACGGGGTTTCACCATGTTGACCAGGATGGTCTCGATCTCTTGACCTCGTGATCCACCCGCCTCAGCCTCCCAAAGTGCTGGGATTATAGGCAAGAGCCACTGCGCCCAGCCCCTCCCCCCCTACCTTTTTTTTTTTTTAAATTGAGAGGGAGTCTCATTCTGCCACTCAACCTGGAGTGCAGTGGTGCGATCTTGGCTCACTGCAGCCTCCGCCTCCTGGGTCAAGCGATTCTCCTGCCTCAGCCTCCCAAGTAGCTGGGATTAGAGGTGCCATCACACCCAGCTAATTTTTTTGTATTTTTATTACAGACGGGGTTTCACCACATTGGCCAGGCTGGTCTCGAACTGCTGACCTCAGGTGATCTGCCCACCTTGGCCTCCCAAAGTGCTGGGATGACGGGTGTGAGCCACCTCGCCTGGCCTGTGCACTTTATTTCTATTATTATCATGTTGTAATATACAAGGAAGTAATTCTATTCATCATCATGTAGAATCAGCGGGAGCCCTGAGCTTCTTTTCCTGCAACTAGATGGTCCCTTTTGGGGGTGATGGGAGACAGTGACAGATCATCAGACATTAGATTCTCATAAAAGTACACAACCTGGATCCCTCACCTGTGCAGTTTACAATAGGGCTGGAGCTCCTGTGAGAATATAATGCTGCTGCTGATCTGACAGGAGGCAGAGCTGAGGCTGTAACGCAAGCAAGGCTTTTTCTTCCATCGCTCACCTCCTGCTGTGCGGCCCAGGGTCCTTGAACTAGTCTTGAACCAGTACCTGTCTGTGGCCTGGGGGTTGGGGACCCCTGCTGTACACAGATCACTCTGGGGGCAGCTAGGGGTGGGACAGACAGGGAGACGTGGAGGCTGGAGCGCACATCACTCTCCTCCAGTATTTCAGAATTAACCTGGACTGAGTCCAGCTTGTTTCAAGGTAATCTGTTACAGGACTCCAAAGAGAACCGACCCAGGTTTCTGGGAGGGAGGCAGAGAGAAGACCAGGCTGGGAAGGCCGGGGACCCCTGACGACGACTCGGAGCGCAGAACAGCACAGCGTGTGTATGTTTCTGAAGGATCGTCTGCAGAATTCCCCGAGTGCTTTGTGCTAACATTCCCGAAAATCCTCTAACAGTTAGTTACTGTTGCTCTTTTCCCCTGCTCCAGGCTGAATTGGTCCAGGTCCAGCTCACACACTCTCGAAGTGGCAATGAAGTGTCACACGACTTCGAGCCAAGAGAAGCCTGGAGGAGCGATCTTATTGCCATAGGAATTGTTTCTCTGGGAATGGATTTTAAAATAACAGACAAGCGGGGGGAAGATTCAGAAAACCCTGGAGCTTGAGGACAAGGTCTCACCAGATATTTACATTGAGGCCGTTCCGTGTGATTCTCGGGAAAATTCTCCCTGCTCTGTGCACTCACACTTCAAAGGGAGAAGCAGGATCCCTAAATCGGGGGTCTCCATGGTTCCTCTAAAAGCAGCTTAGGGCTTGGGGAGATGATGGATTTCACAGACATAGGAAACATGGTGGGCACAGTGGCTAACTCCTACAAGCCCAGCATTTTGGGAGGCCAAGGCGTGAGGATCACTTGAGATCAGGAGTTTGAGACCAGCCCAGGCAACAGAGTACGATCCCTTATCTACAAAAAAATAAAAATAAAAATTAGCCAGATGTGATAGTGGATGCTTGTAGTCTCAGCTACTTGGGAGGGTAGGTTGCGGCAGGAGGATCACTTGAGCCCAGGGAGTAACTGAGGTAGGAGAAATGATTCCATCTGCAAGGAGGGAAACTTGGGAAGTGAGTTCTCAGAATGAAATCATGCCTGTAATCCCAACACTTTGGGAGCCCTAGGCGAGCGAATCACAAGGTCAGGAGTTCAAGACCAGCTTGGCCAAGACGGCGAAACCCTGTCTTTACTAAAAACACACAAAAAATTAACCAGGTGTGGTGGCATGCGCCTGTGGTCCCAGCTGCTCGGGAGGCTGAGACAGAAGAATTGCCTGAACCCAAGAGGCGGAGGTTACAGTGAGCCAAGATCGTGCCAGCCTGGGCGACACAATGAGATTCCATCTCAAAAAAAAAAAGTGGCTTAGGAGCTGGCCTCGTGTGAACAAAGTACAGAGAAAGGGACCTCGCTTTGGGACCCCTCAGAGCTGCAAACGTGCACTGAAGCGGAGGCACTGCCTCAGTGTCCCAAAGGAGAAAGGTCAAGGTATTTGTTCATTCATTCATTCATTCATTCATGTGTTTATTCATTCACTCAACAAACTTCCCGTGACTATCTGATCCATGCAAGTCCAGGAGATGCTGAAATTTGGGGTTGAAAACTCCATGCAGGAAAAATAAAAGTATTTCACAAAAGTGCAAGATGTGTGCACTCTGCTTTGCTGCCGTTGCAAACCAAGAAAATGCTGCAAAAATGTTGCAATGTTCTGAGAGGCAAGGCGGCGGGCTCCTTGGTGTCCCCCAAGCACCGCAGATAGCCAGGAGGTCAGGTCTGAAGCCCGTCTCTGCCTATCCGTGATCTACCAAGGGGCCAGGTCCTGCTAGCTCCGAGCACTCCTTTCGCCCCTGCTTCATCCATCAACTACCTCCTAACTGGCCTCCCTCCTTCCACCCTCCTTCCTTCCTCTGCCAGCCTCTCCCCCACCCACAAAGTTGGCACAAACCTGACTGTGACCAAGCCCAGACTATAAAGCCAAGCTTCTTAAGGTGGCAGGAAGGAGACTTTGCATTCAGACTCCCAAAGCTCAGTGCCTGTCCTCTCCCTGCCCAAGTCCACCGTCTGTTCTTGCTCTGTCACCCTGATTAGAGTCCAGTGGCATGATCATAGCTCACTGCAGCCTCAAACTCTTGGGCTCAAGCAATCCTTCCACCTCAGTCTCCTGAGTAGCTGAGACTACAAGCATCTTCTACCATACCAGGCTAATTTTTTATTTTTGGTAGGGACAGGGTGTTGCTATGTTTCCCAAGCTGGTCTTGAACTCCTGACCTCAGGTGATCTACCGCCCTCGGCCTCCCAAAGTGCTGGGATTACAGGCGAGAGCTGCCACGTCCTGCCAGTCCAGCCACTCAATCTCACTAACCACAGGCCAGGCATTAGCTGGTGACACCTTCAAGCCCTTATTCAGCTGTCTATCCACCCAAAATGCCCAGTCACTGCCTCACGCTCTCCTGTTCCTCCTGCTAGAGCCGCCTCCTGCTAGAGCCGCCTCCTATGTTGACTCCTCAGAGAAGTCCTCAACATTTAGTCTTTCTCCACTGGAACACTTCGCTAAGTATGTAGTCAGAAACACAATCCTAACAAAATGCTCCCAAGAAGGCTAGGCTCGGTGGCTCACGCCTGTAATCCCAGCACTTTGGGAGGCCGAGGTGGGTGGATCACCTGAGGTCAGGAGTTCAAGACTAGCCTGGCCAACCTGGAGAAACCCCTGAGCTGGGCATGGTGGTGAG
>CAUYOR010070332.1:0-41818 GCA_963573925.1 Callimico goeldii | reverse complement strand
GCTAATTTTTTGTATCTTTAGTAGAGACGGGGTTTCACTATTTTGACCAGAATGGTCTCGATCTCATGACCTCGTGATCCACCCGTCTCGGCCTCCCAAAGTGCTGGGATTACAGGCTTGAGCCACCGCGCCCGGCCTTATGTACTTTATTTTTAAAGATGTACGCATCAAGTTGGAAGCACTGTCAATTTTGCTCTCCCCACACAATTGGAACAGTGCATTGAGAAATAACTGCAGTAACAGACTGTACATATGCAGACAAACAATATCACATAGGCACATAGTTTAAATGTTTGTTTTCTAGACTGCTTTCTACATCCTAGGCTTTTGAAAACTTCCAATGTGATAAATTGTGTAATTTTCTTAGCACTCTACTTTACTTTGAATTTATAGACAGTTGCAGAATAGACAGTAGTATCTACAAAACATATCTATAAAGGAACAAATGCCAGATCAAAATTACCATCTGAGCTTCTCTGGTTATCTTCTAGGCTGCAAATGGTAAGACTCAGGTAGCATACAACTAAAAATAACAGATGGCCACTTTTTATAGTAGTGCTACTCAAAAGAAAAACAATATAAGCCAAAGCTTTAATTTTAACTTTTCTATTAGCCATATAAAAAGGAGAAACAGGTAAAATTAATTGTAATGTTTTAACACAATATATCCAAAAATTATCATTTAAAAATATAATCACCATAACAATTATTAAAAGTTATTTTATCTAATTAATTTTTTGAAATCCAGTATGCATTTTACACTTATAACATCTCTCAATTCAGACTATTTCAAGTGCTTAGTAGCCACTTGTGGCTAGTCACTACCATCCTGGACAACTCAACTCTTATACTACTTTAAACAAAATTGTAAAGTAGTGTCTTCCTTAGTATTGAAAGCATTACATATCATTGAGGATCCTCAATGACTGTAGGGCAAGCTACCTTCAAATCCTTTTATTTGTAATTTGTTCCAGTCTTATCTATACTAATTATTTCTTCTTTCTGTTTAAAGTGAGTCACTGAGCAGCTGGGAGCAGTAGCTGACACCTGTAATTCCAGCACTTTGGGAGGCCAAGGCGGATTGATCACTTGAGATCAGGAGTTTGAGACCAACCCAGCCAACATGGTAAAAACCCTGTTTCTACTAAAAATACAAAAAAATTAGCTGGGAATGGTGGTAGGTCCCTATAATCCCAGCTACCAGAGAGGTTGAGGCAGGATAATCACTTGAACTTAAGAAGTGGAGGTTGCAGTGAGCTGAGATCATGCCACTGCACTCCAGCCTTGGGACAGAGTGAGACTCAGTCTCAAAAAAATAAAAATAAAAATAAAATAAAATGAAAGTGAGAAAATGCAAAATTATAAAAAATAAAATAAAGTAGGCCACTGAGTCCAGCCACATCATTTTTCTCAGTTTCTTGCTAATATAACCCTTCCTATCAACCTGTCAAAATCATTTTTGTCCTTCAAGAACCAACACAAGCTTTACTACATATAAAAATGTGTTAGTGATTATTCCATAAGCCCTGTGGCATACAATGTTTACATAATTACTTTTTATTTTTAATTTCAGGCTCTATTAACTTTTTTTTCTTTTTTGAGACAGTCTGTTGCTCAGGCTGGAGTGTGGTGGTACAATCTCGTCTCACCATGGTATCAACTTCCCAGGCTCAAGCAATCCTCCCACCTCAGCCTCCCAAGTAGCTGGGACAACAGGAACACGGGACAACAGGAACACGTCACCACACCTGGATAACTTTTTAATTTTTCATAGACATGGGGTCTCACTATATTGCCCAGGCTGGTTTCAAACTCCTGGCCTTAAGTGACCCTCTTGCCTCAGCCTTCCAAAGCGCTTGGAAGAATTACAGGTGTGAGCCAGCCTCTACTGACTTTTTAAAATTATTATATATTTACTTTGAATGCTAAGGTTGCTGAGAATAAAGACCCTATTTTATACTTTCTACTTTCCTTGTCTGCCCCCAGTGTTATCTAGTACTTTGAACATATTACATTAAAATACTTTCTATTTTTATCTTACCATTTTTAATTTATTGTCTATCTCAAAAGCATGATCCAGGATGACTGAATTTGCTTTAAAGAATGATAAATGCAAAATAAAGGTAGAACTTTCTAGCAATCAGAGCTGTTAAAAGAAGAAATGAGTTGGCTTCTTATGTCATAATTGTTTCATTATTGAAAGTATTCATGGAGATGGTTAGCCACTTGTTTGGAATATCATAAGGAAACTTCCTAAACCAAGTAGATCGTTGGATTGATAAGTACCATTTCGATTTTAAGATTCTGTACACAAAAAAGCTTATGTGTGAAAATCCAAATGCATGATGCATTTGTTATTTCAGGATCCATCAGTCTGCAACAGAGAACCTGGTTAAATAAATAATTGAAGAGTAACTTAAAAGCTTGATTAGGTTTCATTTAACCGCAAATATAAAGTTAAATTTGACAAGATTGGTTTACATTTCTACCAAAAGTAAGTATAAATCTAATCAGCTGTGCAAACACTGCTTGAGTTATAAAGCAAGATGCTTGCTGGGTTAGTCTTGGATTTGTTTGTTGTTGTTGCTGCTGTTGTTAATATTGTTGTTAGCAGCAGATCTTTAGCTTCTGACAACTTAGACACAAATTACTAAGTGGATTGTTTACTAGATGAGATAGGGGGAAAGCCTAGCTCCCACACCTATTCCAGCTTCAAATGATCTCTCCCTCTCTTCATTGCGATGAATTAAAGAATATAAAAGGCCCTAAAACCTAAAATGCAATAAAAATTAATAATAATAAAATAAATTAATATACAAGGTACCACTACAGTGATAGTGAGAATCGATAAGCCATCACTACTCTAGATGGTCAATATTGATCAGCATTGATCTGCCCCTGACAGCATGTCAGATAGGGACGCCCTCTCAACTACTCAGTGTACAGCTTAACAGTTGAGCAGTTTCTGACATCTAATTGGCTGGAAATTTCAGAATCAGAATGACCTAAAGCAATTAAGAAGTTTAGAATCAGTTAACTAAATAATTATTAAATTAGCTCTTATTCCATACTTAAAACAAGATAAAGTAGTATCAGTAGCTAATATTATGTTTATCTATTTTTTTGTAATAGAGTTCTGATTTTATTCCAAAGCATAACTGAGAAGTTTAACATTCCAAGTTGAACTGCCTTATAGTTAACAGTGCCTGTGGGGAGCCAATCCATTCTCATCCAATCCAGTACTGCTTTCCTAGTGGCAACACATCTCATGAAGAAAAAAAAAGTCTGGCTCTACTGACATTTTTTTAATTGTAGGCTCTACTGACTTTTTTTTTTTTTTTTTTTGAGACAGTCTCACTCTGTTGCCCAGGCTGGAGGGCAGTGGCACAACCTCCTCTCCCCAAGGTCTCAACCTCCCAGGCTCAAGCAATCCTCACCACAGCCTCCCAAGTAGCTGCGACAACAGGCACACATCACCACACCTGGATAACTTGTGCCACCATAACCGGCTAATTTTGTATTATTAGTAGAGACAGAGTTTCTCTATGTTGGTCAGTTTGGTCTCGAACTCCCAACCTGAGGTGATCTGCCCACCTCAGCCTCTCAAAGTGCTGGATTACAGGCATGATCCACTGCTCTCAGCCCCTCAGTGGCAACACACCTCATAAAGAAACCAAATTTCTGGGTAAATCACCAAAACTAGTTTCACTTAAGACTTACACTTGAATTATTTAAACACCTTATCTGAAAGTCATGCAGCTCTAACCTAAAAGTTACTTTAAAGGGAGATGCAATTTCCTTTAAATGGCAGAAGACAGCAATGGTGACTGCTTCACTAATGGGCAATAGTGACTGCTTCACTAATGGGTAAGACAGCATGTTAATTCTGTGAGTCTGGGTAGAGGTCCAATATCTCTGCTAGTGATAGACTATGAAAACAAACAAACAAAATGTTTCACAATGTAGGAAGCCCCATTTTGCTCTGAAAGCAGAAAGAACCTAGGTTCCAACTATGAGCTTACTTCAAGCTAGCCTTATTCCTTGCTAACTCACTTAACCTCTGTGAACTTCAGTACCATGCTGAGTAAAATAAGAGTAAGTCACCATTTGGGCAAGTGACTAAAGAGGGAAGTAAATGAAAGAACAGATAGCACATGATCACCAGCAGAAGTTAACTGACTCATTGCCACTGAATGACAGAGGAGTTGTATTGCCAGAGACTTCACAATAGGAGCAGAAGTGAAGTCCCAGGATAGATCAAGGGACTTGATTGAGGCTTGCTTGAGATTTGAAGGACTAGATCCAAATCAGTAACAGGGACTAAGTTGGGTCAGGAAAGAGTCTGCCTGAGTAAGACTTTCATTAGGGACTCTAAGAATCATTATCAAACTAATACAAGAGCCGGGGACTAGAGGAATGACTAAATCCAGAAAGCAGTACCAGAGATGACAGCCCAAAAGATGAAAGGAGCTAATGACTCCCTGAGGTCAAAAAGACTTCCCACGCAGGGTTTAAGAGTCTGTGTTACAATGATCCTAGAGACTCATGAGAATCCCATAAACAAACAAACAAAAAACAACAAAATGATCAAAGACAAAAGAGCAAAATTCAGGTATTAAAAAACAAAAAAGAATGTCCATGAGTTTCATGAAAAAGAGACAAGTTTTAGTGGCAACTCAGAGGGTTAAACAAAATTACATTAAGAAAATCTATTTCACAGTTTACAGTTCATATTTTAAAACCATATAAACTGAAGCAGAGTCAACCTATGCCAGTACATTCTGAAAAATAGACTTGTTTACTATGTGCAGTTGGAATACATGGTTTTAAAATGTTAAAGCTATCACCAAACATTTATTAAAGGCTTACTATGAACAAGGCATTGGGCTCTCTAAAGAAATCCAGACATAGGTAACTTCCACTCTCTGTGACCACATGCCTACCAATTTAAGGATAAGGCCAGTCATTTTGAGGAAAACATTATATTTTGAGAAATTCAATATAAACAAATCATCTTAGTTGCTCCTGATTTGTACAGATAGAGTGTATTTGTTTTTAGTATTATTGGAGAGAGTACTGCTATACCTGATTTTGTCAGATAAATATTGAATAGATTATCTAAAAAATTATGCTTAGATTAAAAAAAAGCAATGAAACAGTAATTGGTATTTTATAATACAAATGAACTGGAATCTAGAAATTCTCATTTCAAAAGAGGTAGGCTAAAGATCAGAATTTCATGATATGTTAGTTCTAATCATTATACGATTGCTTCCTATTTTCTTTTTTTTTTTTTTTTCTAATTTTTTATTGCATTTTATGTTTTGGGGTACATGTGCAAAACATGCAAGACAGTTGCATAGGTACACACATGGCAGTGTGTTTTGCTCCCTTCACCCACATTTGGCATTTCTCCCCAGGCTATCCCTCCCCAGCTCCCCCTCCCTGCTGGCCCTCCCCTTTTCCCCCAATAGACCCCAGTGTTCAGTACTCCCCTCCCTTTCTAACTTCAATTGGCAATGGCGTATTCTATTTTTTAAATATTTTTGAAAAATAGTTGTGTTCCCCATACAGACAAAATGACTGCTGCTTGTTCCTGCTTTATACTGAACAGTTAATAATGGGTAGCATAATTGCTATGATGTAGGACTATTAGTCATTTGTTAAAGACAAAAATACGGACTGGTAGTATGTAAGGAAGGAATAAAGAAACTGTGTGGTGGTATTCTTTTGGAAGGAGTTAAGGTTCCAGATAGTAGAGGTTAAGGGGAGCCCACTTTCTGGTGAAGCAACCTGTTGCATCCAGAAACCATTCACCTATCCAAAGACCACAGATGAGCTACTGCTTTAGAGAAAGGCTCTGTTTGTTGAGTGATTTAGAAAACTTGCTAAGCTCCCTTTTTCTTCTAAAAGTGGTCTTTTGAGTTTGCCTTGCTTCCATTCTTCATAAGGAAAAGTTACCAAAGTAAACTGAAGGCTTCATTCTGAGATGTTCTAAGCTATAGGGGATGTTTAAAGATCTGTGATTAACAGAAAGCACAGATGGAAACACAATATAATAAAAAGGTTAGGATATTGTGTGTGAGAGTTATTTCTAATCATAGATAAGACTGAATTTTACATAAAGAGATCATTAAGCTGAAAGTCAGGAGTCCCATGTTTCAGTAAAGACTCTCCTTGCAACTGGTTATAGATGGTTCCTTTGAATAAGTCACTTGAGTTGCCTGGCCTTATCTTGTCCAGCTCTATATTGATGGCAATTAAGAGTTTTCTGTTTTATAGCGCAATTTATTCTGTTCTGTCAGGAATTCTGTTCTATGAGGGTGCATAAAAATTCTCTGTAAACACTATTAGTCAACAGTGAAACTTACAATACAAGGAAAATACAACTAAAAAATTTTAAAAAATACTGTTGGTGGACAATGAACATCATGTGCCCGTTAGCTTCTACTTTTCAAATTCAGACATAACAAACAGCACACACCCTAGTTGGATGCTTTACATCTGTTTTCATCCTCCTGTAGTCTTTTTTTTTCTGCAAAACAGATGGGATAGCCTTCCTAAAGCCTAATTAAGACCATTATAATTTATTTTATTTTAAATATTTCCTCTCTCCTCCCACCGAGTGAATCCCTGTTGCTATTAAGAAAATATCCATGCATTTTATTGTGGTCTCTATAACCATCTATATAAACAGGGCCCTGTTACTTCCACTCATTGCCTCCAACTCATTACCTCTCAACTAAGTTCAACTCCAGGATCCTTCTTTCATCCCTCAAATACCCCAAATTCAATGCCTACTGAAGATTTTTTCACATATTGTTGTTGTCTTTTCCCTCTCTCAGAGATCTTGGCATCACTGGCTTACCCATGTCATTCAGGTCTCAACTTTGTATCTTCACAACCAGATCTTCTTCAACTAATGCAGCTGCCATAACAGAACATGTTGAGTTCTCTTTACCCCAATTTCCTATTTTTGTTTGACGGTGCATCAATTTCTAGCTCATGTGATATGCTTGGCTCCCATTATGAGCCACCAGACAGGGCTAGTCCCATCACATTACTCTGCCTGGCAGTCATTGGGCTGCCCAGCACACTGAAAGTTTTCTATAATCATTTTATTTTCTGTCTTCTCCCACCAGAATGGGAGCCCCATGTTGGCATGGGCTTCACCTTATTCACTGAAGTATTTCCAATGCTCAAACTAGTAGCCTTCCCAGAATATAAGTGGATGGATACTTCTGGATACTTCCTTCTTTTTTTTTTTTTTTTTTTTTTTTGAGAGAGTCTCACTCTGCCACCCAAGTTGGGGTACAATGGCATGGTCTCAGCTCATTGTAACATCCACCACCTGGATTCAAGCAATTCTCCTGCCTCTGCCTCCCAAGTAGCTTGGATTACTGGTGCATGCCACCATACCCAGCTAATTTTTGTATTTCTAGTAGAGGCAGGGTTTCACCATGTTGGCCAGGCTAGTCTCAAACTCCTGACCTCATGATCCACCCGCTGTGGCCTCCCAAAATGCTAGGATTACAGGGATGAGCCACTGCGCCTGGCAGATACTTACTTAAAAAGCAATTTGGCCCTTAAAAATCAGAACAGATCCTGTATATGCTGTTTATAAAATACATTATTAAATATTCTAGTTACTACCATTAATGCAATTTTATTCCAATATGGTTACACATTCATAAAACTCTTTAGCTACAAAAGAGAGAACATTAGAGACACTATTTATGTACCATGCCTCAGAACTTATACTGATAGTTTCATGATATAGTTTTGTTCAGTAAAAAAAGGATTAAACAAAAGAAAGTATCATAGAAAATTGTATTTTAGCATATCCAAAGTATTTTCTTGTCTTAAAAAAAAATATCTTTAGGCCAAGCGTGATATAGTTTTGCACCAGTAAAAAAAGTATTAAACAAAAGAAAGTATCATAGAGAATTGCATTTTAGCATATCCAAAGTTTTTGCATGTATTTTAGAAAAATCTTTAGGCCAAGCGTGGTGGCTCACACCTGTAATTCCAGCACTTTGAGAGGTCAAGACAGGCAGATCACGAAGTCAGGAGATTAAGACCATCTTGGTCAACATGGTGAAACCCTCTCTCTACTAGAAATACAAAAATTAGATGGACATAGTGGTGTGCACCTTTAATCCCAGCTACTTGGGAGACTGAGGCAGGAGAATCACTTGAACCTGGAAGGTGGAGGTTGCAGTGAGCTGAGACCATACCATTGCACCCCAGCCTGGCAACAGAGTGAGACTCCATATAAAAAAAAAAAAAAAATCTTTAAATTTCTTTGTTTCTTACTTTATTTCTTCACTTTATTTAATAAATCAAACATTTGATTACATGCTTTTTTTTCTGGTACATTCGATATTCATAATGGCTGATAGCACATAGAAGAATCAATTTAAATCTTCAGCATCTTAGAAGATAACAGAAGAAAATGTCTTTAGGGCAGAAGTTATAAAGAATGAGAATCTCAGAGAAATAATATCTGAAGAGAAATAGATACATAGTGTACACCCAGCCATCACAATGGGACTAGAGACACCACCATATCCTGAACGAATATACAATTTCTTTCTGTAGCAGACATACTTGTTATTTTCTTCACTCCTTAAATGGTGGTGGTATTATGGGTTATAGAGATACAAGAGAAGATTCTTGGAGATGGAGGGACACATGCAACCATTTTACATAGTCTAAGGGCAGCCTGTCCTCATTGTGTGTCTGTATTGTGAGCTGGATCACATTACTCCTCCTGGGAGTCTTCGGGCTGCCCAGCACAATGAATGTTTTCTATACCAAACTGGCTTTGTATTGGGCAAGGTTAAGTCCTCTACCCAGAGAATGCTACCTCTTGTCACTCTGAGACTTGTTTCCTCTAATTTTAACTTGCAATTTTATTTTCCAATATGGTTATTCGTAACACTGTTTAGCTACAAAAGAGAGAACATTAGAGACACTATTTATGTACTGTGCCTGAGAACTTATACTGATAGTTTCATGCTCCGGTTTTGCATCAGTAAAAAAAGCATTAAACAAAAGAAAGTATCACAGAAAATTGTATTGATTTTTCTCCGATATAAAAGTGGTATGCATAAAATACACAAATTTCAGAACTATAAAAATGCATAGAAAAAATAAATCATGTATAATTATACTACTCATTGTACTATTTTGTACATGTTTTCCTTGTACTGTAATATACATAAACACTATGTGAATAGATCTATTTATAATATATGTATGTACATGTATACATGTGTATGTTTATGTATATATGTAAATACACTGATATATAGAATATGTGCATATTGTGTATGTACATATTATTTAAATATAATTTGCAAATGTATATTATTTATATACAAATTTTATACAATGTTGCCATATTGTACAAACTCCATTGTAGCTGATTTGTTTTTACTCAGTAAACATTTTCTGTGACTATAAATATTTCTCAGCAACATGATTTCAATTATTGTATTTCACTATATGTATATATAATAATTTTTAAATTTACCTGCTTTTGATTGTTTCACAAATTATTGTGATTATTTTATTTTTAAAGAGTCCCATTAGCATGAATAAATAAATAATAGAAGTCTGTTTTTCATTTAGCCCTCAGTATAGATGTTGAGCTCATAATGATCACTTTCTTAGTACCAGCCATTATGCTAGAAGATGATTTATATGTATGATACCATTTATCATCAAACTTCTCTGTAGAATAGACAGTGCTAGTCCCATGTTATAGTCAAAAATACTGGATGATACTTTAATTAAAATATATATACACACGCATAAACATTCACATACAAACACAAACATCACACATACATATGCACATATAGTGGATGAGAAATTCTACTGAATTTGGGTGTTTTGCTTTTAAGAGTTAATAAATGACTGAGGAAAGAGTTTTCAATCTGTTGTAGTAACTATGGTTTTGCAAGCTGTAGAATGTAAGGGATATAGGCTTTTGGAACTATCTAGGTAGGATGCTAAATTTCTTCTGGCTTACTTACATTGTTTTACAGATGAGAAACTTTATCTCAGATAATTTATATCAGTTTCAGCATCTGAGTCTAAATTCAGTTGTCCATTCATAGCATCCTGTATTCATTCATTTAGGCATTCACTAATTACTTGTCCAGTATCTGCTATGGACTGAACAAGTGCGGTAAGGCCTTAAAGGTGTGGAAATCAAATTTTCAAGATTAAGCAGTGAGTCTCAAATTTAAAATTTTTTCTAATATATTTATTTAAGAAAACATTTAGCCTGTTTCTTGCTTGTCTCAGCTATTATGTGTGGTGCTCAGGAAACAAAGAACAATAAGTACATCTTCAGCAGAGAGAAAGAGTACGGGGTTAGCTATAAAGAGCCAGTATTTTCCCATATCAAACTCAGAATATTATCATGCATCATCTTTACCGGATATCCTTCAGACCAAGGGAGACTCTTTTTGTTCATCAAATCTAAATTCATATATATTCTCTCTAGCAAGATCATTTGATTAATTTCCTACTTTCTTCATCCCATGACAACTTGCCTAACCCTATAGGTTATTATATCTGTACAATACATACTGATAGATTTCTTTCTGTTCTAGGTATTTGTCTCTAGGATAGGGCTACTATTAATTTTTCCTGGCTGTATGCTACATACTGGGTGTTCAGTGCAGTCCAGAGTGTTTCTGTCCATATGAGTCAAATCCCTACCTCTGATTCATGGCCTCAATAGTATCAGGCAAATTCGATTTTTATAGAAATTATATTAGTTATCGTTCTTTTAAAAAGTACCCCAAAACTTAATGGCTTACAACAACAACATAATAAATAAATCTCACAGTTTCTGTGATTCAGGAATCCAGGCATGGCTAAGCTGACTCTTCTGGCCCCCCAGGGACTCTCAAAAGCCTGCAATCAAGATTTCTGCTAAGGCTACAGTATTCTGGAGGCTTAATTGTGGAGGAGCCACTTTCCAATTCACTAACATGTGTGTGCCCCACAAGTTGTAAAGTCCTCACTGGCTGACGGTTGGAGATAATCAGTTTATTCCCTTGCTGCTTTCTCCAAAGGAGTTCTCACAGCAGGACAGTTTGCTTCCCTCGGAGTCAGAGCTCTGAGAAAAAGCAAGGGCATTGCTAGCAAAACAGAAGCCATAATGTTTTTGTAACCTAATCTCAGAAGTGACATTCCGTCACTTCTGTTACGATCTATTCATCTGAAGCATGTCATGAGGTCCAGCCCACACTCAAGGGGAGGGGATTTTACAAGAGCAAAGATATCAGGAAGTGGTCATCACTGGAAGAGGAAGAAATGGATTATTCTGACTTGAATCTTCCAAATGCTTTCCTGATGAGAGAGTATTTTAACCAGACTTTGAAAAATATAGTTTCAAAGGGAGATTTCATAAGAAAACAAACATTAGAAAAAGTATACCCTCATGAAAAAAGGCACAGAGGAATCAAAGTTCTGGGATTCATTCACTCCAGTGACATTATAGAGAGACTAGCATATGCTAGAGTAATAATCTGGTCAGGCTAGAGTACAGGGCAAGTCTTATGCCTTATCTGACTCTTAGCAGAAAGACCATTAACCCAGCATTATTATTGCTGCTAAGTGATGCTACCATTATTACATTTTCTGGTAAGTGTATGTCAAACTTCATTACAGAATCATGGGACTGGAGAGCATTATACGGAGTCATAACTTATCTCTGTTTATGGAAAAAGAATGAGCTTCACTATCTGAAATATCTGAATCCCATTTGGGCCACTTATCAGCCCCTGCCTAAGTCACTTAAGTGTGCTAAATCCAAGTGTCCATAGCTATAAAATGGAGCAATTATAATGACATCAAACTGCTATTGGAAGGATTAAAGGAGGTAACATTTGTGAAAACACATAGCTTGATGTCTTGTACATAATAGACATTCGGTAATCTTCGCCTGGCTTGCATTGCTCTTTTTTTCTGTACTTTTCCTCTTTCATCCTGTCTTCATTTTTAAATTCTCTCATATTGTCAAAATGTGACTACCAAGTTTTTGAAAAAGCTGCAAGGAAAGCTAGCCATTTTATATCACTCCGAGTCTTTGATATCTTTGCTTATCCTAGAGGAAGAACTATAAAATTAGAACAAAATTAACCAGAAAATTAACCTTTAAATCTATTGTATTTAGTTAGTATATTGCACATAAAGCACACTCAATAGATGCTTCTTAATTGAATGATTTTTCACCTTGCAGCCAAAAGTAATGCAAATCCCCTGAAAGGTAAAACTAACACCCTTTATTATGCAAAATCTAGAGAACTAGAATAAGTACTAAGCAAACAGACAGTTAGTATAAATGACCTAAGAATCTGTGTGTTTCTAAGAAAGATGTTTAATACCTGGGCTAATTATAGATACAGCACTGCCTGACACATTGTAACTTATGCTTCCATTTCGATTTCTTCTTTATTTAAAGAAATTAGATTCCTTTGCAGGCGGTATTCCATGCATCTGAGGCTGCTATGCAAACTATAGCTGTGCTTACTTTCAATATTTAAAAATTATCTCAGCCATAATGTTAGCTTTAATCAGCACATTCTTTAGGGAAAGAAAAATTGAAATTGCTGCCTATGTTCATTAGAAATGAAAGAGAAAAACAAAATATATCAGAAAGTGTAACAGACCCAAATTTTTCTTGTCTAGTCCCATTATTTCATAGAAAACACAACTGCTCATTTAACATATTTGAATATAGGGCTTATTGATAAGTTAAATTAATTAATCTCTTATAGTCCTGGATCCATTCAACTTCTAGTAATGATTCTATAATTTGTTATAGATTGCATCATTCTCTATTATTAAAGATGATGTGACATTATCTACTTAACCTTTATAAATTTTATTTGATTTCTGTCTTAATTTGATATATAGAGTAGAAATTTACTATTCAGCGTTCATTATTCAAAATTTTGACTTTTGGGGAGCAAGGCTAAAAGTCTTTGCAATTTCACTGAAGAGTTAACAGGAATTATATAATATTTGAAGGTGATGTGCAGAATAATTACTTAAATAATGAGCAAATACAATTGAATATCTGACACACAAACCTCAAATGTGTCTTTCTTCTAGTAAATATCACTTCCCCAGTCTTTCCAGTGAAGTAGTAAAAAAATATTTAGAGAAAACAAAAGTGACATAAGAAAAAAAACTTAGTAAAAATAGAAAAGGCAGTTAATAGCTTTACTGGAAATTTGAATTGTAACAGAATAGGCTAAGCATCTTTACAAATGTTTCTAGTATATAAGCTGGAGTATATTTGATGTTTTATTGCACATATTTAAAATATGTGTTTTTGAGTAACTAAAAAATTATAGATTCTCAAATTACAGAAATTATCTTTCTTAAAAGTTTTTCCTCCGTAGCCAAAAAGCTTAACTACAAAGCAAAAGCTTTTTCTACAAGCCAGATTTTTATGAGACTCGAGACATTTTTTGCTCCTTAAGGTGGTGTACCTGTTTGGGAAATCCAAGCAATACAAGGCAAGACAGAATTAGATTCACAAAAAAAATGTATTGCGAGGAAATGCCTCAAAAGGAACATGGGAGAGAAAGCAGAGACAGGCAAAAAGAGTCTTTAGGTGAGGAATCAGATCACACAACTGCAAAAATTGTAATGGAAGGAAGGGAGTTTGGGTAGGAAGAGCTCTGACTGCGGTATACTGTGAGACTATCTCAGCCAGACCATTAGGTAGCTCCAGGGAAAATACTGCCTCTAAATGAGAACATGCTAGGAAAGAATGGACTAGCTCTACCGCCTTCAATTTCAATCACTGAGTGGGAACAGCCTTGGGATAGTATGATTTTAGCATGAAAGCCACAGTGCATCTTGTGATTGCAGACTTGGTGGCTGTCAACTAAAGATTGATTACTTATACCAGCTTTTTAAAAAATGAATGTCTTTTTTATGAAGGAAGATCTGAAGGGCACACCCCCACAGCAGACACAGTCTGTCCCTTATGTTGCACAGACTTACTTCTCCATATAAATGATGGAGACTGATTTCTCCATGGTTGCTGTGGGCTTCTCCTGAGAAGAAACATTGAAGAAGGAAGAAAGTGGAATGAACCTTATTTCCTACCACTGCAGTTTAATTTTGGAGCAGCAATTTGTATTATCATCTCTCTCCTCCACTGTCTATTCTAAACTCCCTTACCTTCTGCAGGTCTTGGTGGGTTGGTGGGTAGTGTAACCCAAGCCTTTATCCCTGAGTGATCTCAGTTCATAGAAATTATACTTATCTCAGGCTGCATGTGTCCACTCAAAGTTACAGGTGGGAAAGAAATAACCAGAGGCAGCCAGTGGATCATTTAGGTTCTATACATGGTTCTCCCTGCCTGCATTGTGTCGTATGAGCAGTCCTGCTACCTCTTGCCAATCAGGGGCAATTACCCCTGTCAGAATGGCAACTTGTCTTTTTGTCCACTACAGGAGTCCAAGTGTCTTGATGGCAGTTCACAGCTTCATGACATCTCTTTTTGGTCCCTGAAAAAAGTATTCTCTCCTTAGGGAACACTCCCTCTAATCCAGAAAAGTCTAATACTGAGAAGGTGTGAAGTATCAAGCAATTAGTCCCCCAATAGGTCATCTGAAAATAAGCCACAGAATCATTTGGTGATTATGTCCCATATCCAAGAGTGTTTGATTGGAATGGGCAGTTGGTGCAAGCCTCATTACTCTTCTGGCTTTCAGGAAGGCCAGCCCTGTGTCCACCTCTTCCACCATCAGTCTTAACCTGCATAGAAGAGCCACCACTGAAGTGCTTGGTAATTTGGGTGCTCCTTTCACAAGTGCATTTATGATGGATGGGATGAATTACATGTCCTCTGGACCTTCTTAGAAAAGAAAATAATCTTCTAAGGCATCTTCTAGACTCACATAAAATGTTCATTCTATCATTTTCAGCTCTGTGAGCCTTTTTGCTCATTCCTTTGTTTGTCTTACAAGGGAAATCAGGTACTCACAGTTCACCAAGCATTGACCATTGTTTTCCCGGGACTTCTCAAGGCTGTGCTACCAGTGCATTTGCCCATTCTCTAGGGTCTTTGACAGGACATTAAAGCCCATGTCCTAAGAAAGTGCCCAAAGGTCAACAAATTCAGTCATACATCCTGTCTCTCCCTAATCAATACCCCTTGAAATTCAATCAAGAGTTTTCTTCTGGCTCTGGGTGGTATATGTTAGCAAATTCCTGCAGCTTTATGGAGGTATAATCTATTTTCTTACTTACCAGGCCTAGCATATCCCCAGCTTATGTGCACTGAAATGTAACCTTAGTTAATGGCCTGACTTATGGGAAGTGAAGCAACAGCAGCTCTTGAGGGCAATGCCTGTCGCCTTAAGGAGGCAGAGGGCTCTGTAGAGTCTTCCTATAACGAGAAAGCAATTGGGAAGTCCTATTTGAAAGAGTTGGCTCATATCTTCAGGCACAAATGGTTTAGGTGAGTCTGTCAAGCCAGACTTTTCAAGGGCTTCCTTCCCAGGTGTTCCCATTTCATGTTTCAGAGTTCAGGGTGTTCTATATCAGGTTGAAACCTTAGCATAACAGATCTGCCAGGCTTGAGAATGTATATATCTCAGGAGCTCTGTATCACCAACTATTAGCCCATGTGCTTTATATCAGCTGTGTCTGCTCTTTCAATGCAGGAAATAATACCGAAGACATATCCTACCAAAAAGTCCCTCTGACCCTTACTTAGCCTTTAACTGTTTATTAGCCACTCTCAGTTTCTCATTATCCCTCTGCTTAGTTTCAATACAGTTTAATCATAATCCTTCCACTCCACGGTCCTTGTAGACATTGTTACTCTCAGGCCTTTCCAGTGTTTGAATCATTTCACTGGCTTGGGCATTCATCTCCACCAGGCTGTTTCCCAAGTTACCAACAGTGCAATCATTAGCAAAGAGTCCATGACTTTGGGCCAGGCACCCTTCTCGTCCCACATTTCACCCTCCATGTGGCTCTTCCTGCCAGCTGGGCACTCAGTGATAAGGATCTCAAAAGCTCATCTCACTTTATGTCTTTTCTCTGTACACACAAAAATGAGAAATTTAAATTGTTTCTAAATACCTTATCTCACTACATACTTTCTCAAACCACCCTTTGGGTGTCATTTTTGGTCCTCCTAGAAGCTGAGATAAAAATGGAATTTGATGTGCAAAATATTTATTGGAGAAAGTACCTGAGGATGATAAAGAGGAGAGGGAAGAGAAGTAGGCAGAGAAAGCCTTCTGATCCCTAGGTGAGTCTGACATCAACAAAAGAAAAAGGAAAGGAGTGATGATTGGGTAGAAAGAGCGTCAGACAGAGTACCACACTATGAAAGCCTCAGTCAGACATGAGGAGACAAGGAGCAAATATGAGTCGTTTGAGAAAGTGCAAGCTAGGCATGAATTGTTCAGTTCTAGTACCCACCCACATGCACAATTTGCTCAGCCATTGGCTTGGAGTAGTCATAGTATGAACTCTGCAGGTGATCTGAAGGTGCAGCAGCAGGGGGCTGGTTTTCTCTTGAACAGAAATCTAAGTGTACACTTGAGGTGGTTTGATATAAAGAAACAAGAAGCAGCGTCAGCTCTAGTATCGAGTAGGATAGATAAGAGTTTCTGTCCCAGCTCACTTTTACTAGATTTGCCATCAGCGTAAATTAACTGAAATTTATGGGAGTCTGTTTCCTCATGCATAATGCAAAGATAGTATTACTTACTTTATAGGTCTTAATGATTTAACGTGAAGTATGTAAAATTATACAGTGTGATGAATGACCTATAATCAGTTTTTTTTTAAGTATTATTTACCTCCTCACCCCTGCATCAAATTCCTCTTAACTACAGTCTATTTTAATGTACTTGCATTTTAAGTTGGGAATAATATGAGTGTCCTTAAAATTATATAAATACAAGAAAAAATACTGTTTATACATTTTATTTTGTTAACATTTAAGAAATCTAGTTACTTCAAGCTGATGATTAAATAAATAAACCTACCAATTAGGATTTTAACATTTGTTATGGAACATGGTATACATTCCCATGGAGGTTTAATTGTTAACGTTTGTTTGAAATATTTTACATTTTTAGATTTAAATCTTCACTCTTCAGAAATCACTGTACTTTTAGCACTGCCAGAAAGCATAAATCAGCCACAGGCCTTTTCTAGACCACCTTTGTGTGTGATATTTTTCTCTCCGTTTATTGGATAGTTTCAGTATAATATCTAATAACTATCTTTGTTGTAAACATGTCTGCTGCTTCAAGCCTATAAAGAATTGCTTCATGTGCCCCGCTATGGAGTAACAGATTACAACTATTTGTCAATTTCAGCTCCATTAAAGATTATATAAAGAAAATTCCAACTAATGGCCACCAAACTACTATTTGGTTTCAATCAATAATTTGTTAAGTAATTTCTGTGTGAGTGAATTTGTTACCAACACAATGAAATGTTTGTCTAATCTCCTTCTCTAGGGGTCTACTTTAAAAACACAATCAAATAATCCTCAGAACAAAGAATAAAAATAAGCCCCTAGTGAGCAAATAGATAGTAGATAATGAGTTGGTATTGCTGGAAGACACCTTAGCGATTATGCAGTCCAATCCCCTCATTCCACTCATACTCAGAGAGATTAAGTCATTTGTCAAAGGTGACTCAGGCAGGGGTAGTAGCAGGTTTTAGAGCTGAATTTAGGTCTTGAGATACCTGGACTCGTAAACTTCTCCCTTTAGGCATCTTCTATGTGATTAACATTGTGCTGAGCAACCTAGGGAACACAGAAGAAAGATCTCTTATTTTTTCATTTTCCTGAGTTTGACCAATATCAGCCTTTGTGATTATAGGTCATCATGAAGACAAAACCATCAAAGTACGTTAATGTGTTGCATTGAGAAAAGGGCGAGGAAAAACAAAGGATATTTATTGATCTCTCATTCCTTGAGTGTAATTTCATGTATTTAATCTCTTTTTAAAGTAATTCTCTGAAATGGTTTCATTTCTTTCATTTAATCAATAGGGTAACTGAGGCTCGAAAAAAAGGATTATGCAGCTTGTTCCAGGTTATAGTGTGTATAAATGCAGATTATCTGTGATTTTAAAGCCTTTACTCCTTCACCACTTCTAAAACAGAGCATCTGATTAACAGAATTTAGATCAGATTGGAACAATCATCTCTGATCTTTCAGAATGAATGATGGCACATATACTAACATACATTATAAACGGTAAAACTAGAGCTCAAACACAGCTCTTTCAGTTCCAAATGGCCTTTCCTTTTCTCAAAATAATCCCTCTACTTAATTTTTCTCCTATTCTTGTCAAGTAGAACCTGTTATCAGTAAGTTTCCCAATTGCATTTCTACATCAAATATTTTCACGCAAATAAAGTGGAAAAAATATGGGAAAAAAGAAAATTAAACTTTCCTTGGGGTTTAGGATACAGATAACACACACACAGACATGGGCACATATATCACTGGTTGGTTAGGTCAATGGATCTACCTAATTCTTTGTTGGTATGGTGTTCTAGAAAGTCAATGAATATTTAATAGATTGGGAACTCGGTTGTGACGAGTGAGAGAAGAACAATGCCTGGTGCTGTAGGTCAGCATCTTATACAAATCTTGTAGGACTGATGTTTGCTCTGTGTATTTGTTTGTGCTATAATATTATTTAGTATATAATTGCTCTGACAATAGAATTGTCTTCTATATCAAGTGTTTATTATAGACACCTAAAAGATGAGAATATTCCCAGAACAGGTCACCCACAATATTCCCAGAACATAAATCTTTAGGCAAACTGTAGGTTTTAGAGGAAAGATCTTAAAATAACATAGGCTCTTAATTGGGGATGTGACTCAGTCTTTGCTGTTACTCTAAGATATCAAGATACCCAGGAGATAACTTCTTCATTAAGGCAACCATAAACTTTAAAGTAAGGAAACCAGATATAAGTGTGATTTGGTTTAATGATTTTCATGTGTTTATTTATTTTTGTCTTTCTCTGCCATCCATTAAAAATGTATATAGTGTGGCCACCAAGCATGTTAAAAATAGCTCAGTATCACTGATCATTAGAGAAATGCAAATCAAAACCACAGAGATACCACTCCTACCAGTCAGAATGGTATGAGGTGGTCATACCATGAAAAGTCAAAAATAATGAATTTTTAAGAAATCAAAAATATTACAAAGTAAAAAATAATGAATGATGGCAAGGTTGCAGAGAAAATGAAACACTTATACACTGTTGGTTCTAGCAAAAATTAATTCAACCATTGTGGAAAGCAGTTTGGTGATTCCTCAAAGAACTAAACACAGAACTACTATCCAACCCAGCAATTCCATTACTGAATATATTCCCAGAAGAATATAAATCATTCTACCATAAAGACACATGTGGCCAGGCACAGTGGCTCTAGCCTGTAATCCCAGCACTTTGGGAGGCCGAGGCAGGTTGATCGCCTGAACTCGGAAATTCAAGAACAGCCTGGGCAACAGGGCAAAACCCTGTCTCTACCAAAAGTGCAAAAAATTAGCCAGGCATGATGGCTGGCACATACCTGTGATCCCAGCTACTTGGGAGGCTGGGGATGGGAGCCTGGGAGGCAGAAGTTGCAGTCAACTGAGATTGCACCACTGCACTCCAACCTGGGTGACAGAGTGAAACTCCATCTCATAAAAAAAAGACACATGCAAGTGATTTTTCATTGCAGCACTATTCACAATAGCAAGGAAATTGAATCAACCTAAATGTCCATCAATAACAGATTAGATAAAAAATGTAATACATATAAACCATGGAATACTATGTAGCCATAAAAAGAATGAGATCATGTCTTTTTCAGGACCATGGAATGGAGGTGAAAGCTATTATCCTTAGCAAACTAACAGAAGAACAAAAACCAAATACTGCATGTTCTCACTTATAAGTCGAAGCTAAAGGATAAGAACTTATGTACACAAAGAAGGAAACAGCAGATACTGGGGCCTACTTGAGGGTGCAGGGTGGGAGGAGGGAGAGAAGCAGAAAAAAAAAGTCACTGTTGGGTACTGGGCTTAATACCTGGGTGATGAAATAATGTGTATAACAAACCCTCATGACATGTTTACTCATGTAACAAACCTTCACATTTACTCCCAATCCTAAAATAAAAGTTACCAAAAAAATTCATGTCCTTTTAGGCTAAGAGAAAGCAAAGATCTTTGCTAAACAGCACAACTGGTCAAGACTAGAACATCAAGGAGACTCAGTACAGGAGCAGTGGCGGAATTGATCCAAGTGAGAGAACAAAGAAAGAGATGCTTGGGTAGATAATAGAAGTTTTTCTTAATGACCTGACACTTCTCCATCATAAAATATGTTTTCTTCCAGGATTAAAAAAAGTAGATTATTGAAGGTGCTGGGTCTGGATATTTTCAGAGTACTGTGTGGATATTGCTGATGTAGCCATCAAACAAGATAAAGTCTAAATGAAACAGCACTCTTTCAGAATTACTGAGCAGATTGAAAATTGTCTCCCTACACTGAACAGATAGAGAATAAATAGAATCAGCTCAATTAACTAGTCTCCAAGATAGCAAATTAAAAGGTTTGAATGTTTTAAGAACTTGTTATTGTCTCAAATATGATTTTTAATCATTCAGTACATTCATTTTAATTTTGACTCAAATTGTATGCTTTTTAGTTAGCATTCCATTCTGTTTGAATCTTTGTATTTGTATTTCCGAACAATAATTGCAGTGCTAAACAATTACGTTAGTTGTTTTTCAAAGACAGAGATCTTCTCATGAGTAATGCAAGCACACAAAGTGAATTATTTGTACAGTGGATTAGGATTAATGTTTGTGGTGTTGCCTTAGCATACTCCATGGATTTAATTATTATTAACCTGGATAAATTTTAAGTTTAAAAACATCAATTTAACTCACCAGGTCTCCTGGCTCATTAATCTCCTCAATAATGCCACTTAGGATAAAATGGCTCATCAAACAGTAGTGATTCAATCATAAATATATGGCAGTAGAATAACAGCATTGAAGGCTCATAGGACTCACTTCTCTGTTTTCTTCATCTTTAATAATATCTGTCATTGTTGGAAATTTTCCTGCTTCATTAAAAATACCTATTAATATGATTTTTATAATTCACACACACACACACACGCACACCTCTATAGAGAGAGTAAAAGTGTCAGAGAAGCTCACGTTCCTCATCTTGATAATAGGCATATCATCTCTCTCCCTGTTTTAGAAGGTGTTTGAGATCAATGGTGTTTGAATAAAGTGTAATAACAGTGTAACCTGATATAATTATTGCTTTTGTTAAGAAGCAATTTTGTTTTCTAATTATAAAGATAATTTTTCAGTTTAAGGATACTTTTGCATATAATCATACTGTGTGCCAGATATTGTGTTGGCGTGCTTAACATACATTACACAAAGTCTTCACTATACCATCAAGATTCTTGTCATTACTTCTTTTTTTTTTTTTTTTTTGGGACGGAGTTTCTCTCTTGTTACCCAGGCTGGAGTGAGTGCAATGGCGCCATCTCGGCTCACCACAACCTCCACCTCCTGGGTTCAGGCAATTCTCCTGCCTCAGCCTCCTGAGTAACTGGGATTACAGGCACGCGCCACCATGCCCAGCTAATTTTTGTATTTTTAGTAGAGACGGGGTTTCACCATGTTGACGAGGATGGTCTCTATCTCTTGACCTTGTGATCCACCCGCCTCATTACTTCTATTTTGCATATAAGGAACTCGAAGAGACCATGTGACTTGCTCACAATCAAATAAATTGTGGGACCAAGGTTTATAACCAGATCTGCTTCTAAAGTGGTTGTTAATTCCACTGTACTTTTCTGCATTAATCACCTGCTTAGACATGAGTATAATTCATATTCTTGGAATTGATCCTCATATCAAAAAAATGATATTCACTATTTTTGTTATGGAATTGACACCAAAAATAGCCACCATTTTATTTCAGTATTAATATGTGCTAGCAGCTGTATTTATAAACCTTATCACTTAAGTCTCAGACCACATGGTCTTGTCATTTTGTTTTTGATTGGTCTTGCTTTGTTTTCACAGATGAAAAAACCTGAGTATTGGACAGCTTAGTAATGTGTGATGCCTAAATTATAGATAATAAGATGTGGCAAAAATTGACTTCAAACTCTGATCTGTTTGACTCTGAAGCTCCTACTTTTAATAATCGTATCATAGGAAAGTGTAATCTAAGCTGAACCATGCCCTGCACACATTAGTATTATTACAGCACTTTCGATTTTTAATCTCTTGCAGTTTGTAATTAGCCTTTGATTTGAGCTGTTGAAGTGGGTATCACCTCCTTTGTGTGAATTATTTTATCCTTATTTTGCTTTGGCTGTGGTCACATTGACAACTCTTTATGGCAGAGTGATACAGCCCCAGAAAGAGCCAGAACTGCCTCATCCACAAAGCCCAGCTACATGGAGAGCCAGTGATTTACAATCTGCAGCAGACACAAAATGAGAGGATCAGTTGGACTGCAGAGCCTATTGAGATATGTACAAGACCTACTTTCACACATGATTTATGTCGTTTGGGGCAAACAACAGATCATCTTTCTAAGGCTATGGACCAGACTTTTTTAGACCAGTGAATGATAATGTCTCAGGATTTATTCCTGTAGCTCACTCTTTCTCTTTCTATATTCTCTCTCTAGTTTTTCAGACTCTCTGAGGGAAGTATCTTTGGCTTCAGATTTATCATAACAAACCGAACTTGGTAGGAAAGCTACAGCCATCTGTTTTCAATAAATTAAATGTTTTGATTAGAGACCCCTATAGGATATATGTGTCAGAAAGGCAAAATATGCTATTTATGTGAAAGAACATCATTTCTTGCTACAGTTTAAATATGCCAGCATCGGAAATTGCTTTTAACTGATAGTTCTCTGTTTCATTGTTTTCTTTGGAAACATTAGAATTACTTATTATGGAGATGATAAATCAGTGTGTTGGTTGCAATATTTAGGTGGAAAATTGGGGGAAAGTCTCAAGTCAGAGAAAGAAGAAGTTATAATTTCATTCTATTGGGTCAAAATAAGAATTTTATTATCTTGGTTCTGAAATAATTTTTAAAAATTAAAAATAAAATAAGAAACATTGACAGTAAATGCATTTCATGATCAAGGTTTTGAAATTTTGATTCCCAATTATTGTTTACCATGAAGATTTACATTTAATTGCCAGAACCCAATAAAATATTGTCCATTGCTTTCCTCAATTTTAGTAGAACAGTGCTCAGCCACATTTAACCCTTTGAATTTCAGGACTTTTTTGCTTATCTGTGGTGGTGGTTATCATGAAAATTATGCACCGTCTTTTTTTCTTTAGCTCATCAGAGATTGTTAGTGTTAGTATATTTTATGTGTGGCCCAAGACAATTCTTATTCCAATGTAACCCAGGGAAGCCGAAAGGTTGGACACTCATGTGTCTAATTCTTTCTTGAGAGCTGTCAGGAAACTTGCCAAAAGTTCTTTGATTCTTTCTCAGAGTGTCTGCCTCTGAGTGAGAGTAAGAAAGGTTCATAAAAGGTACATTCATATAAGTCAGGGAAATAGATTTTCCTCCTCTTGCTGGTTAATTGATCTGAAATAAGTATTACAATAATATCTGTTTGAATTGAGATGTATAAACTCTGAAGATATCAGTAAAAATATTTCAGAGAGTGATTTTACCGTAAATATACATATTGACAGCACCATTGGCATGGAATTAGATTTACAAGTGTAACGCAATGCCAACACTAAACAATAATTCACTGGCAGCCTGGCCATCTGTCTGTCCCTTAACAGAAGGTGTTGAAATAGGACAAAAGGAAGTAAAATTATCTCTCATTGCTAACGATATGACTCTAGATCTAAAAATTCCTAAAGACTCCACCAAAAGATTCCCGGACCTGATGAACAACTTCACTAGTTTCAGGATACAAAATCAATGTATAAAATTAGTAGTATTTCTATACATCAGTAACATTCAATTAAATAGCTGAATCAAGAATGCAATCCCATTTACAGTAGCCACACACAATAAAGTAGGAATAGATCTAATCAAGAAGTTAAAATATTTCTACAAGGAGAACTACAAAATACAGCTGAAATAAATCATAGATGACACAAAGAAATGGAAAACCATTTCATGCTCATGGATTGGAAGAATCAATATTGTTAATGTGGTCATACTGCTCAAAGCAATCTACAGATTCAATGCTATTTCTATCAAATTACAAGCATCATTTTTTACAGAATTAGAAAAGAAAGTATTCTAAAATTCACAGGGAACCAAAAGAGAGTCCAAATAGCCCAAGCAATTGTAAGAAAAAAGAAAAAAGCTGATTGCATTATATTACCCAATTTCAAACTACACTACAAGCATACAGTAACCAAAGCAGTATGGTACAGGTACAAAAGTAGACACATAGATCAAAAGAACACAGAAGAGAACCTAGAAATGAAGTCACACATCTACAACCAACTGGCATTCAACAACGTTGATAAAATCAACAATAGTGAAAGGACTGTCTATTCAAGAGATGGTGCTGGGAAAACTGGCTAACCATATGCAGAAGAATGAAATGCGACCTGTATTTCTTACCATAGGCAAAACTTAACTCAAGATGAATTAAAAACTTAAATGTAGGACCTCAAACTATACAAATCCTAGAATAAAACCTATGTAATACTCTTCAGAACATCAGCAAAGAATTTATGACTAAGTTCTCAAAAGCAAATGGAACAAAACCAAAAATTGAAAATTGGGACCTAATTAAACTAAAGAGCTTCTGCACAGAAAAATAAACTATCAACAGAGCACAAAGGCAACGTAAAGAATGGGAGAAATTATTTTTAAACTATGCATCCAACAAAAGACAAGTATCCAGAATCTACAAGGAACTTAAACACATCAAGAACAAACAAACAAAAAAACACATGACCCTATTAAAAAGTGGTCAACGGACATGAATGGATACTTGAAAGCATATATATATAAGAAGATATACGAGCAGCCAACAAACATGACAAAATTCTCAACATCACTAATCATCAGATAAATGTAAATCTAAACCTCTATGACATACCATCTCACACTAGTCAAAATGGCTGTCATTAAAAACTTAAAAAATAACTGATGTTTCCATTCCCAGTGGTATTGCACAGAATTCCCTTTGTTCCTTTCTATCAAAGGGAATTCTGTGCAATACCACTAGGAATGGTAACACCAGTTATTTTTTAAGTTTTTAATGATAGCTTGCTTAGAGTTTTAAACTAATATAGTTCCTATCATAATGACAATAAAGAAAAAAGATGCTGTCAGAGTTTCAATAAAAAAAAGGTATCTCAATAATCTAGATAGATATTTTAAATTCTCCTGGTTGTGAGATTATTTAAAATGACATTTGCATATGTAGTATTCCTATATTAACTTATTTCTGTAAAAATTTACAATGCTTACATTTTATTGCTCTGATTCAATTTTTTTTTTTTTTTTTTTTTGAGATGGAGTCTGACTCCTTCACCCAGGCTGGAGTGCAATGGCACAATCTCCCTGCCACTTCCGCCTCATTGGTTCAAGCAATTCTCCTGCCTCAGCCTCCTGAGTAGCTGAGATTACAGGTGCCTGCTACTACGTCTGGCTAATTTTTTATTTTTTAAGAAGAGGTGGGGTTTTGCCATGTTGGCCAGGCTGGCTTTGAACTCCTGACCTCAGTTGATCCACCCGCCTTGGCCTCCCAAAGTGCTAGGATTACAGACATGAGCCACTGTGCCCAGCCTGATCCACCATTTTATATGCAGGCATATGCATAACAAATTTTCATTTCAAAATTTGCTATCATATTTGGTCTCTACTTTTCAAGACTAAAATGATTATTACATCTCAGGAGCTTTGTTGGCTGGCACATCAGGACTCAGATGAGGCATTTAATCTTTAATTATGGGTATTCTAGATTAATATATTGAAGAATGAAAATGGGCATGTATTATCTAAGCTGCTTTCACATTAAAATCAGCATAAGTTTGGACATGTCTTTATAATTAGAAAACCAATTACTTAAGATTATAGGTTTAAAACATGAAAACAGCCACCTTTTACCAAGGAGGATGTTCTGTGATAAACAAATGTTTCACTTTCTGGCAGCTGTGGACATATCAGTGAAGTTGGCTTTATGTTTCTTTACCCTAAACCTTCATGTCTACTGAACATCCAGTGCCCTCATGAACCTCATTGAGTAAGGTTCTGAAAGAGTTTCCTACATTGGGTGGACTCCTTAATAAAGATATCTCCACTACTCAACTTGCCATTGAAGACTTGTTTATTAGAGGCTCTGCTTCCATTGCACTTTGAAGTCAGCACGATGTTGAGGAGACGACGTGGCCTTCGGCTTATGAAACAACTGGGCTCAAATTCCCACTCAGTTGACTGACTGTGTAGCCTTAAGCCAGTTCCTTAACCTCTCTATTTCATCTCCCTCAAAAAGACTACTTAATGATGTATTCATACATTCAACAAATGTATGTTTCAACCCTGTATTAGTCAGGATTCTGCAAAATAGAAAGAGAGAGAGAGATTCATTTTAATAAATTGGCTTATGTGTTTATAAAGACTGAGAAGTCTAAAATCTGCAAGGTAGGCCTGGAGACTGGAGACCCAGGGACAAGCTGATGTTACAGCTCAAGTCAAAAGGCAGTCTGCTGGTAGAATTATTTCTGCCTTGAAAGAGGTCAGTCTTTTTTCTCTTAAGACCGTTAATGAATTAAATGAGGATCACTTATATAATGGAAGATAAACTGCTCTACTCAAAGTCTACTAAATTAAATTTTAATTTCATTTAAAAAAATATCTGCACAACAACATTTAGACCAGTGTGTTTCACCAAATATCTGGATACCATGGTCTAATCAAGTTGGCACATATGATGAACCATCAGAAACTTCTTCTCTGGGTTGAATACTCTCAAAAATCTCTGAAGGTTGATCAGTTAACAAAACAAGACCTATAATTTGTGGAGCTCTACCAGATGGAGTGAGATACTGTACAGTAAAAAAAATAGTAAATTAATTAATTAAATGATAAGTTGCAATGTGAGAAGCCAGATGGAAAAGTAGTGGGGTTGAGGCAGATTAGGAATATGGAGTACAGGGGAGAAAACTTAACCTGTGAGAAAAGACAGAAAAGTGGAATGGGAATTAGCCTTGTAGATATCTAGGAAAAGGATATCCCAGGTAGGGACCAACCTAAATCAGTTAACTCATGTAAAACTCCTTGAATAGAATGCCTGATGTATAGCAGGTGGTCATTAAATGTGACTTTTTCTATTCTTTTTAGAAACTTAAAAAGAGCCTCATATTACTTAAAGTCATGGAGTATGGAACAGGAAAAATCCCTTGAAATGATCTCAGGCAACCACTTCATTTTACAAATGAGAAAATGAAATATTAGGAGTAAAATTATCAAACTAAAATTCAAAATTGTTTGTGACAGACTCTCGTATGTATATCTCTTGACTTCCGAATTCTTGGTTTAGCCATTTGCCATAGATCTTGTAATGCAAGTTCTGAAATCAGGTAGCACATTTGGATTTTAATATAAATCTTAATGCTTTAACAAGGGTAGAAATGAATATAGGGATTCAAAGGTTGAGATAAATTGAAAGGGAAGAAAACTGACTGGGAAGGGGTGTTAGGATCTCTTCAATCCTCTCCTGAATGGAATGGGAGTTGACTGACCATGCAGAAACCCCGGGCAGAAGTGAAATCTTATTTCTTCTGACTTTCTTGAGAAAAAAGCATAATTGATGGAATCCATCAACCAACACTATACAACATGGGAGTGATACACTTCTTTGTAAACAAATATCCACTGAGCAAATTTTTCCCAACTTCAATCAGGAGCGGGTTAGGTTTCTCTTAGGTCTTTTTTTGTCCACCCAAGGTTTAGAGGTTCCCTCAGCTACAAGCTGTGTTTATGAATAAACCCTTGGTGGTCCTTACTGCGCTGATAAATGAAGGGTAACGCCAGTGAGCCTCTGCTTGGATGCCATTCTGTGTGTCACTACTGGATCGTAATATACCCCCATAAATAACACTTGCTGTTTGAGAAGCTGGATTGAAGAACTCAAAAGGCATTTTTCAGGTTTATGAACATCAATTAATATTCACCCATCTGTTTCTCTGTACTTCCTGCTTTTCCACTTATGCAAATAAGACTGTCAATTAGTCTGGAGGCTGTTAGGCCATTAAAGAATCCTCTGTTTAAATATGTTTGCAATGCATAGACTTTTTGTTTTCTTTTCTTAGGAAAGATCCTTAATAAACTGACTCTAAAATATGAAAATAAAATCTTTAGTTAAATCAGAGTTGATCTCTGCATCCACAGCAAAGATGATAAAATGTTCTGGGGCAGGACACATTTAAGGTAACACCTTGGTAAGCCTCCAAATCAAAGGAGTGAAAAGGATAGCTTTAAGGGAGAGGCAGACATGGAATCAAGGACTACACATTAAAAATATGCCTCAGTATCATTATTAAATTACTGATTAAACTATTCAATAATGCGTGTTAACTAATTAAGAGTGAATAAGCTTGTTGACCTCTCGCTGTATAATTTCCGTATCAGGTCCCTTGATATCTGTAACCTATTAGGTTTATAGGCATGCCATTATTATTATTCAATTATATTTCTAGGTGTCTTGGGGAGACATGAGAAGAAGATGATAATTAGACATAAAACATGGCCATTCCATTGTTACTATAAAATAGAGAGCATCTCTGTTTAATTTTGTCAGCTAACATTTTCATATAATATATATTTCAACATTAATGAGAGTTTATACTCTGATATGATTTGCTACATTATTAGCATCCATGTATCACCTAATGCCATTATAGCCTACAATTATGCAATGCAATAGATTCGACAGAATTTACATGCTTTATCCAAGCCCCTTTCTCTCAAAGTATTTTCCCGTTTTTTCTTCTGATACTTACTTAATTCATGGTGTTTAATTTACCAGTTGATGCCATCTCCATAGTCATTAAAGTTTCCTACAGCACTGGTTACAAAGTAGAGATTATGGTATAAATATATTGACAAGCTTTCTTGTCAGTAATTTTCTCAGAACTGAGCCTACAGCCTTCTTACTTCCTAACCATGGTTGCTTAATCATTGATTCACTCTGCTTCCAGAAGGTGAAGTTATTTTTTGTACATTTATACCTGAACATCAATCAGGTTCCTAAACTCTGTGTAAGTCATCTGATTTAGATGCTGTAGTTCAACATCCAGATTAAATGGCATTGCTATTTCTTTCTGAATATAATGCAACAAATTTATTATAGGACCTAGTCTCTGTATCCGTGCATGGGAGGGGAAGAGGTAAGTGTTCATTCTGTCTATGCTGCTGGTTGTCCTAAATCCAGTCAAGATGATATTGCCATTGACGGGAGAATAGCGAGGATATTCTCAGAGTGTTGTTTTAGGCCCAGTGTGTTAAACAGCGTCCTAGCCTGACTGTATCATAAGCAACATAGCTTGTCTAATGATAGATTAAGAAGGAAGGAAATATCTTCTTTGAGTAGGATAAACATAACTTAATGAATAGATGTTCACTCTACCTACGTGAGCAAGAAATCTCTTGGCTTCTGAATTCCTGTTTTAGCCATACATATTTTAATGCAAGTTCTAAAAGCAGGTAACACATTTGGATTTTAATTTTAAATGTTTTAGCAAGGATAAAAAATAATAGAGGAATTCAAAGGGAACACTTGATTTGGAGTCAGAAGTTGGTTCCAGAAATCCTTTCTGTCAATTTCCAGCTTTGTCATTGAACTGGAATTGAACCCTGAGATTCAGCTCCTTGCAGGTGGGCAGGTAGGGGGGATACATGCACTAACACATACATGCAGCCTACTCACATTCTTCTCAGTTAACATAGGGTTGTTGTAAAATGCAAATGAAAACTTAACACAAACTTTGTTAACCATGAAGCACTGTAATAAATCAAGCTGCCAATCATACTCTCTTCACTGCCAATCGTGACCTGCCCCATTCTTCCTAGAGCATGTCAAGCATGGGTCTTCCCACTTACTGTTCTTTCGGTGCCTGTAACCACTCCCTAGGGTTCCCGAAACAAAGCATCACAAACTGGCAGTTTGTGGAGAATAAATAAGAGAACTTTCTTGTCTGGCAGTTGTGGAGACCAGAAGTTTGAAATAATCAAGGTGTCACCATGGTTGTTTCCCTCTGGGAGCTGTGCAGGAAGGATCTGTTTCAGACATACTTACTTGGCTTACTGAGAGCGTTCTTATCCCTGTACTTTTCCTCATCTTCCCTCTATGTGTGATATGTCTCTGTGTTCTAATTTCTGCTTTTTTGTAAGGACATCAGTCATATTGAATTAGGGCCGACCGTTAAGGCTTCATCTTAACTTGATTATCTCAGTAAAGATAAGTAAAGTCACATGCAGAGGTGCTGAGTGTCAGGATATCAACATACGTTTTTTTTGGAAAAGCACAATTCAACCTCAACAGTCCTCGAAATGCTACATGATTCCCTCACTTATTTCCTATATATATATATATATTTTTTTAGTTGGAGTTTCGCTCTTGTTACCCAGGCTGGAGTGCAATGGCGTGATCTCAGTTCGCCGCAGTCTCTGCCTCCTGGGTTCAGGCAATTCTCCTGCCTCAGCCTACCGAGTAGCTGGGATTACAGACACATACCACCATGCCCAGCTAATTTTTTATATTTTTAGTAGAGATGGGGTTTCACCATGTTGACCAGGATGGTCTCGATCTCTTGACCTCGTGATCCACCTGCCTCGGCCTCCCAAAGTGCTGGGATTACAGGCTTGAGCCACCGCGCCCGGCCTATTTCCTATCTTTATTCTTCAGTGATTTATTTTTCAGGCCACTCCAGTTAAAAACACACATTTATTCCCCAACCCCACATATGCACACTTTCTTTCTTTCCTGCTTTGATCCAGTCAGTAGCATTTACTACCTTTGGCATACTATTAATTTCACTGATTCTCCATGTTTATTGCCTGACTCATTCTACTAATTAAAAGCCTTATGGGAATAGAACCTTGGTCTATTTTGTTCAGTGCTGTCTCTCTAGTCACTAGAACAGTGTCTGGCATGTAGTACATGCTCAGGAAATGTTTGCTGAATTCTATCTTATGGTTTATATGTTCTCTGGCCTTTGTGAAATGTGTAAAGATGATACCGTGGCACCTGCTTTCTGGGAAGTCAAATTTTGATTTATATAATCTTCCCTCTTGGTATCTCAGTAGGTGAGAGCACCCAATATACCTGTAGAGGTTGAAATAAACAGCCGACTACTTTACAGCATTCTATGTCATATAGGGCGTTTAAGTTCATTGTGTTATTCAGGTAGAGTTCTAACTTGGAAAAGCAAAAGCAATAAGGATTTCAGGCCATGGTGTGTTTTATCTTTTGTAAAAAGGTATCCTGAGGTTTTTAATATTGGAAATACTCATTCAGGTAGCATTAAAGGCAGGATAAAACAAAGTTAGGGGACCAAGCACCAGGTGGTGGTAAAATGAAACAGGGCATTTCCCAGCTCTGATGTATTCACTCAGGGAACTAGAGCGGCTCTCTACTCACTGCTTGTAAGCCTTGAATACTATGCTGGATTCACTTAGCAATAGCAGTCATTAAAATAATTACGTTTCTCCAACCAGAATTTGGCTCCAAGATCATTTATAATGCTTTAGACTTTCAGTGCCATGATTTTAGAAAGAAATGGAAAAAAAAAGGTTTGGGTTTTTTTTTTTTCTTCAACTCTTCCCCAGCAAATGAAGCTCATAAAGGTGCTAGTGACAAAATACATCAGTTATCTGGTGCTCTCAGCTGAATATAGCTGCTGTTATTGTTGGCTGATATGGCCCTGGGGAAAAGGCATTTTAGAAAAAGTAAATCTACACATAGCATTACTGTAATAAAGCAACATTTAGCAAAAAATCAACTTTAAGAATGCTACGTTAAGGCTGGAAGCTAATTTACAATAAAGGCTGTGCAAAATCTACTATTTCAATATTATCTATCTGTAACGAACTCAAGTGCTGCCAAGGCTCGGAGTGAATTCAAACTATTGCCACTTTTTGGCGCAGGCTTCTTAGTATGCTAGAAAGAGCTTGGGCTTATGAGTCTAACAATTGCAGCTAAACCACTTACTGTGCAGTAGTACTCAAGTCTCTGACTTTTAAAATCTCTGTCTTTTCCATCTTTAAAATGGAGCTAACAATATCCTCCCCTGTTGTATGTATGAAGATTAAATTAAATTATTTGGAGAATGTGAAGCTATTTCTATTTCTGCTATTCTGATTATTAGTGGCGTATATCTGCCCCTTCCTTAGCCCATGGCTGTGGCTTATTTTTCCATTTCAGCAAGTATACATTGCAACTATTTATTTCTGTGGGTTGGGTGACCATGAACACATTAATTTAGCTTTCTGTAATTCAATTATTTTTCATCTGCAAGATTGAAGATCAATGGCAATGATATTAATGATAAAATCCAACATCCATGGAGTTTCTGCATAAGGCACTAGGCTAAATTTTATCAACCCCATGTAAAATTGATCCCAATGTGACTCTGTTTTCTAGGTGATGAAACTGTCTTTCAGAGGTTAAATAACATGACCACGGTAATATAGATAGAAAGTGGTAAAAATGTGAAGTACCTAGCATAACACCTAGAGATTCACTGAACTTGCTATTGCTTTTATCATTAACAGCATCAGTTTCATGACCCTTGATTTCATGTCTTCCATAATCTCCTTTATCAATGTGTCATCTCTGTTATAACAGGTAGTATGCCAAAAGTATTTTGTTTATTGTTGATTGGAATGCTGTATAGACACTCATGAAGTAAATATAGAGAGAAGGAAAGAGGAAGGAAGGGAAGGGGAGGGGAGGGGAGGGAAGAAGAAGAAGGGAAGGGGAGGGAAGAAGAAAAGGAGGGAGGGGAGGGAAGAAGGGAAAGAGAGGGAGGGATGGATGGAGGGAGGAAGGAAAGAAGGAAGGAAAAAAGAGCAGATATGCAAATACATAATTAAAACATGGTAGGGACATTATAATGATTAGATTTGTAGAGTGCTGGGAAAAATATTGGAGAGAAACTGATATTTTTTGCTTGGGCAACTGTTGGAGGCTTCAGAGATAAGGTACTATTTGAGCTGGGTCTTAAAAGTCAGAAAGAAATTAAAAGAAAATAAAGGCAGAGCCTGCTGAGCAATGAAAATAGCTTGAAATACTGTTGAACACAGAAGATCCAGGGAATGGCACTAAAGGGAGCATCGAAGATATGTTGGTTGGGAAGGAAAGGCTATTAGATGAGATGAGAGAGCGTGAATTAACAAACGTTTGATCGTTTTCAGATTATGACCATGCATTAACCCTTTATAGAAATAAAGGAGAAGAATGGAAAAAAGAAAAAAGTGAAAGTGATTCAAATAAATTAATATACAAATTTAATACATACACATGTGCACATATAGAAATCATATCTTAAAATTCTAGTTTATACATATTGCAATGTGAAAACAAAAAAACATACCTAAGTAATTAAATGATGAATTTTCTTCTGGTGGTATTATTTGGTGATTCTGTGCCACAAAAAGAATCTACATTTCTAATTTGGTAATGAAGAAATTTGATTCCCTGAAGATATACAACGTCAAGTGTATTTTGTTGTAGCTCTATTGTTTGAAAAGTAATTAGCCATAATTTGGCTGAATTTACATATATGTGAGGGGCTACTGCTTTTCATTTCTGTGGAGCTCTACAATCAATGAAGTAGGTGCAAAAAATCTGTGAAGAAACTGTGCGTGGTCAGTAATGTCCAAGCCTGTGGCCTGAAGGGAAAGGACAGTGGGCCAGAATGAGAAGGAGCTCCTGGGAAATGCTACCACCTTGGAGTTTTCCTTCTTAAAGTTCAGTTGCCTTAGCCTCATGTAACCAGTATCTACTTTCATCTGTATTTATGCAGAAAACACTGACTAAGCAATTATCAAAGACCTCAAATCTCATTCTCTTTTCTTCTAGATAAGTGTGGGTGCACTTTGGTTCACAACAGAGAACTGCTATTATGAAAGTTTAAATATCAGTCATCTAAATTAGCCTCTTGTAGAACTATAGACTTTGTTTGTTTTTGTTTTTGTTTTTGTTTTTGTTTTTGTGAGACAAAGTCTTGCTTTGTCGCCCAGGCTAGAGTGCAGTGTCATGATCTTGGCTCACTGCAACCTCCACCTGCGGGCTTCAAGCAATTCTCCTGCCTCCGAATCCCAAGTAGCTGGGACTACAGGCACATGCCACCATGCGTGGCTAATTTTTTGTATTTTTAGTAGAGATGGGGTTTCACCATGTTGGCCAGGCTGGTCTTGAACTCTTGGTCTTGTGATCCACTGGCCTCTGCCTCGAAAGTGTTAGAATTACAGGCATGAGCCTGGCCCCTATACATGTTTTTAAAAGCATATTTTTAAGGAAGAATACTATGGCAAAGTTTGCTTAAGGAAAAGGCATAAACTTGAGGCTAGCGGGGCTTTCCTTTCTCTATCAACCATCTATATAAAGACACTGAGAGCAATGCTTCCTCAGAAAACCTTCTTCTAGCTGTCAGTGATAAATGGTTATGGAAGACAGGACTTATAAATAAATAAAACATTCCAGGGATTTATCTTCTCACATGTATAAAAGCACACCCACCTATTTTAATACAAAAAAAAAAGGTAGCCCTCAAAAGATCACTATTAACAAGATTCCTTTTAAGATTACTTAAGGGAGAGTCATATCTTTGTCATAAAAATCCAAGGCCATAAACTGGTCTAAAATCTCTAATTCATTCTTCTATTGTTCTTGCTTGCTTATGCTATCACTTTGGCCTAATATGAACATGGCTCCCATAAGATACTCTATATTATTTTCTTCTTAAGAAAAATGAAGAACTCAATTTTATGCTTGTTCACCATCCAGCTGCCTTTTTCAGAAATGCTCAACTATCCCCTATATTTGGGCTCAGTGAATATTAGACACCAGTGAGAACACGTTTGAATTCAGTGAATGGCATCTGAGGGTATGTGTGCATGGCTCTGTTTTGTGAGTAGGCAAACACAAGAATTATAATACAGCGGCTTTCAAACAGTGGGCAGATTTGGTGAGTGTGTAGTTTGCCATAACTAAGTCATAAAGAAGAGTTCCATGCAACAGAAGGCACTAAACCAGAGCCTGCAAATTGTCTACTTTGGCCTTTACAGTGCTAGCCTTCACAGTATTTTTGTTGTAAATTTTTTAAATCAGTTATCAACATTACGATTCATTAGATTTTACTCAAAATGCAAACTTTTGGCTTTTCTGAAAAAATGGGACAAGATTTGCAGAGAGTAATGCATGACTGGCCTGCAAGTTTTTATTTTACCCTGGAAGTCACAAAGGACATTAAGGTAATATTTTCAGATAATATTTTCAGACCGTGGTATATGTCAGATATCCCATAATAAGGAGCTATACTAAGACAGATTTCCTCTAATTCAGCACATCACTTAAGATGTTGTTGAAAGATTCAATTTACAACCTAGATATCTATATGCTAAAAACTAAAATAAAATGAAAGCTACAAATGTATAAAATATAACTATCAGTTTAAATGTATACCTTAACTCATAAGCATGTACAAACATTCTCAAGAGCAAAACCAGTCAATAAAATATGACAGTGCAAAATATAAACTGTCCCTTGTACTACACTATGGGAGAGAGAAAGAATGCCAGAGTTTGTGAGGTTATGTGAGGTCTGCAGACTAGGCCTTGACCTATACAGTTAGAATATGGATCTGAGACACACACATCCTTGAAGGGATGAATGAGAATAAATCTAACCACTGACTCAAAGTTTATCTGTTAGAGAGCAAGAGCGAGCAAGTGATTGAGTGAGTGAGCAAGAGAGAGAAAAAGAACTTCCCCTGTGAACACAGGGCTTGCTCTAGGGAAACTTCTAAGCTAAGAAATTATTATAAAAAGTGGTCCGAGTTGTTATTATCTCTGTTGGAAACAGAGGAGAACCTACAATCTGAGCTTTTAAAGAATCTCTGCAGATAAAAAGCAAGGTAAGGTACACACACAATCTAAAAATATCAATCATAGTAAGAGGGAATGTCTTCAGACCTATAAGGCAGCAGGGCCACAGCTTTGAGAACTTCAGTGAACTGGAGTTTTTGAATAGAGGCTGAAAAAGCACTATGTTGAAGAGAATAAGTATATTCTGGAAGCCAATCATGAAATACCATGAAAAATCATATTTACCCTTGTTTTAATGATTATACCTTTTATTTGTAGTTGGGGAGGGGTGCAGAGAATAAAGCATTTTCTCACATGATTCAGTTTTATAAATGCAAGAACAAAATATAGAATTTAAGTTTCTGACTCTAACTCCTTACAGGTCTGGGTCATGGCAGTCATATTAAAAAGAGACAGAGAAAGAGAGAGAGAGAGAGAGGAGAAGAGAGGAGAAGAGAAGGGAGGAGAGGAGAGAAAGAAAATGAAGGGATGGGATCAATGTTATTTGGTAATTTTTTGGGTCTAGCAGAAAAAGAAGAGTCAAATATGAAGAATCTCAAAAAACTGGGCAGAACAGTTAGGTTTGTGGCAGCCAGTTCTGTTTATAGAAGGAGGGAAGTGATGTCAGAGAAAATTGCAGGGTTGATTTTCCTGTCCATAGCCTTCTTGGCTTTTATATATTTAATCGACATTTACTAAGCAGCTATGAAAGGGAAAACATCAAGGTTAGGCAGTGTCAGAGATACAGAGATGACTGAGTGGGTCATGGTCTGTCATTTAGGAAATACGAAATTTAGTGAAGGGGATAAGAAGCTGCACAAGTAACCAGGGGAGGTAGCCAAGGAGGATGGAGAATGTGCCCAGTACAGTCTAGGGATGCAACTAGCTAGCGTTTCATCCCAGCAGAATAGTGGGACTGTGATGGACAAGGACTGTTCCAACCTGGGCCCAAGGCAAGATTGTTTTCCAGTTAAGGATGATACATGAAATCTGAATTTCTCAAGTTGTGCTTCCTCATCCTTCCCAATCTGAAATTATAGAAAAGATGGCTTCTTACCATCTTTTATGAAAAGGACCACATATTCAAAACAGCCAGGAGTGGTGGTTTCTGCCTGTAATCCCAGCATTTTGCGAGGCTGGAGGCGAGAAGATCCCTTGAAGCCAAGAGTTCCAGACCAGCCTGGGCAGAAAAGCTTGACCCTGCAGGAAGATCACTTGAGCCGAGTAGTTTGAGGCTGCAGCAAGCTAATATCATGCCACTGTATTCCAGTCTATGTGACATAGCAAGGCTCCATGTCTAAAAACTAATTAATTAATTAATTAATTAAAACAGATGAAGTATCAGCCCGCAAGTTAACCCCGGATTATAAATTACTGCCATTCCATAATATTAGCAATTACTGACACGTAAGTATTTTGTGTGCCTTATTTCTGTGAAAGAGTTGAAGGATCCATTCAGAAATGTGTTTTCTTAGTTAAAACCCGTAATAGAGTGGTTGATTTCCAACTCTTACCTACAGGTGTTTTGATGCGGACATAAATATCAGGAACAATGTTGCAAAGTCACAATCACCCCTTCTGAGCAGGTTGAAATGGACCTCTGGGGATATTCACTGTTGATGTGTTATGTTTGATACATGGCTTCTAGTGCAGTTCCTGGCACGTACAGCCATTGATAGGAGAGTAGGGACCTTACTATATTAGAGAGACTCATTGGGAAGAACATGTGCTAGGAAGAAGTAAACAAAAAACAAACTATTTGAACCTATTTCTGCTAAGATTCCCACAATAGGAGCTCAAATATGGGGTACTAGATGAAAAAAGAAATAGAGAAAATTCTACATACTCTTGATATTCTTTTTTTTTTTTTTTCCTAAATAGTAAGGGCTGGAATTGTCAAACTGAATTTAGAAGGAATACTCTTCCCTAACCTAAATTTTAGAACTCTGCAGGAGGAGGTGTCAGGGCAGCGGGGAGCACAAGTTGGCTTTTATCCCCATTCAGGTCTTCCTACAATTTATAAAATATTTTGTCGTCTACAATACTCCTGACAAAGAAGGAGCTACATAGAAGCCTTCTGAAATAGAATACCTGGCTGCTAGGGTTTGAAAAATAAAAAAACTAGAGGTGAGGCTGGCAGGTTACATAGGCGAAAACAGACAGACCTGACAGTTTATTTTTAAGCATTTCAAACTTTGGCGGATCAATTTTCTGAAAGGGTTTCCTTCTGATTGTTCTTTTGAAAGTAAGAACTGCCAGCGCTACAACAGAAAGTTGACGCCTATTCAGTTCAGCACTTAGAGAAAGCTAAGAGGGAAAAAAAGCTTTCAATTCCTGTCCTTTCTATTTATTGCGGTGTTCAAAGAAGTGAATAGTAGAGTTGATGCTGAAAAGCATTTTCCATTCTATTACCGCAAAATCTCAATGAGTCCCAACGAGTAGGGAGAGTCAGGAAGTAAAACTTTTTCCAACTTTGAAAGTTTGAAGGTGTATTCTCAGAGCAAACTGAGTTGGGAAATCTGATTTATTCTCAAACTACATGATACAAGATATAAAATTATGCTTTTTTAGGTTACTTCTATACCATAATTCTATCTCGTATATTGTAATTGTTCAAATAGATTACACCTTTGCTATCTCTTGTTTTAAAAGAATAAAATTTGGAAAGTCTTGCTAGCCGCTATACTGATGAATATGCTTATCTACAACCCTCCCCTAAAGTTTGTTTCAGCTGTTTTTTTTTTTTTTTTTTTTTTTTTTTTTGAGACGGAGTTTCGCTCTTGTTACCCGGGCTGGAGTGCAATGGCGCGATCTAGGCTCACCCCAACTTCCACCTCCTGGGTTCAGGTAATTCTCCCGCCTCAGCCTCCCAAGTAGCTGGGATTACAGGCACGCGCCACCATGCCCAGATACTTTTTTGTATCTTTAGTAGAGACGGGGTTTCACTGTTTTGACCAGAATGGTCTCGATCTCATGACCTCGTGATCCACCTGCCTCGGCCTCCCAAAGTGCTGGGATTACAGGCTTGAGCCACCGCGCCCGGCCTGATTCAGCTGTTTATCAACAGCCTTCATCATTACCTAAACTATAAAAGATTTGCTTCTTTATTTGCATACGTGTCAGTGTTCTCTACAAGATTATAAACCAATGAAAGGACTCTTCATCTATCTTCACATTCGCCTAGAATGACTAGAGTGGTATTTTGTAAGTAGTTTTATATTCCAAAAATATTTAATGATTGGACTTTTGTGACTAACCCTATCTTTTTGTACTTTTGAATTTGTATATTCAAAATCAACACACATAAAGAATATGATACTAAAATAGGGATGGGGATTTTTACAAACTGAAAAAATGACAGAGATTCAAACTTAATTAACAAATATTTATTGAACAGACTATGCTTGACTCTGAAGATGCACAGATACATGAGTCAATCCATGCACTTTGGATTCAAACAGATAAAAACGAGTTGGAAATATGTAATTCTAAAAGCATGTGGGAAGAAATCTGTATAGGATACTACTGAGTATAAAATAGATAATTTTACATATACGAGCACTACTAGACAAACTGAACATAAAGAGAGTGAAGCATGTAAAATGGATAATTTGCTTTGGTCTGAAAGTCAACACTAAATGTGAAAGCATCTGTGAGTCCTGATAAATGACTCATTGCTGAAAGCTCTGATTAATTTGGGTCACATTAGCAGCATCATGTTTATCAATATGACCCTAGAAAAAGAATAGCTGTATTACAATTTGGTCAGCAATACTTCTCTTGGGCAGAAGACTAAGTACTAGTGGAGGGACTAAAGAATGAGAATAAAAATAATGAGAGCTGATGCTTAAAGATACACCTAGAGTGACAAGAGCAGCAGTCTCAGACTTGGTTGTGTATTAGAATCACCTGGAGAACATTAGAAAGATTTTTCCACCTGTACCTTACGCCAATTAAATCAATATCTCTGGGAATTGGGCCCATATTTTTTAAACTCCCCCAATGCTTCTAATGCATAACAAAGTTTGAGAGCCAATAGGTTAATGTAGTGTTGTTCAAACTGTAATAAGCTGCAAGTCACTGGGGGAATCTTGTTGAAATGCAGATTCTGATCCTGTGGGTCTGGGGGTGATGCTTGAGATTCAGCTTTTCTAACAAACTCTCAGACTGATGGCTGTGCTGCGGTTAAGTAGACGGGCTACAGATACTCAGGAATTCCCTAGCTTTCCAAACTATATATAAACTCTTGAAGTTAAGTGGCTGGAATGGTCATGTGGGTTTTACACAATAGCTTTCCTTTTTTCTTTTCTTTCCCAAGTAACTAATCTGTAGAACATCTAATCCATGTATATATATATTGGATTTTTGAGATTTGACATTAGGATCTGACAGGGTCTGGCCGTGGCTTATTTGAAATATTAAAGTCTGAGATATGGTTTTTGAGAACCAGATGGGGTAGAGACCAAAATTCATTCATATAGAAAAGCGTGACTTAAATTATTGTTAGTTGTTGTGCTTATAAAGTCTTTACGAAATGTTTCTATCAGTTGGCATTGTTTTGGAACTTTATCTGTCTCTCTTACAGCTACAACTATCTCCTACAATCC
Organism: Callimico goeldii; assembly: GCA_963573925.1. NCBI lineage: Eukaryota > Metazoa > Chordata > Mammalia > Primates > Cebidae > Callimico > Callimico goeldii. The sequence goes on along the minus strand of CAUYOR010070332.1, from coordinate 1,026 downwards.
CTAATTTGGGATATAGTCTTGTGGAGAAGTAACAACTGTGGCCTTGGGAGCCAGACTGCTGCAGTTCAAATTCTGCCTTAACAGCTTTCTGGGCAAGAATACCCAGCCTCTCCCCATTTCTTTACAGTGGGGATAAAAATAATACCTATTGCATGTGGTTATTGTGAGGATTGAATGAGGTGGCATCTACCACAGCACGGATAATAGAGTGTGGCTGTCATTAATCCTGGATGGAATTGATTACAGTTTCTCTTTCCTTAGGGAGACAGATCCTAAAAGGAAATATTTCAGCCCTTCACAAATCAGGTAACTGTTTTGAATATTGAAGATGTGGCCATTTTTTGTTGAAGGCCATGGATTTCTTCACTTGCATTAATTCCCACTCACGGCCAATATTTGCAGCTCCTATTTTGACAGGGTTCATACACACTAAACACGTATTTGTTAAAGAATTTACTCAATGACAGTCATTATTGTATCTGTTGATGTTAGAGGAATGAATAGATGAAAATTCCTGCTCCCATGGAGCTGACATACCAGATGAAGTAGCTGATAATGAACCAAAAAGTAGAATATGTGGTATGCTGGATGATGACGATGGCTATGGAGAAAACTGAAGTAGGGAAAGAGAATAAGAAGTGCCAGAAAAGAAGAGAACAAGTTAGCAGCATTTTAATTTTTTCTTTAATTTTTATTATTATTTTATACTTTAAGTTCTGGGGTACATGTGCAGAGTGTGCAGGTTTGTTACATAGGTATACAGACACCTTGGTGGTTTGCTGCATTCATCCCCCCATAGTATACATTAGGTATATCTCCTAATATTATACCTCCCTTCACCCCACATCCCCCAACAGGCTCCAATGTATGATATTCCCCTCCCTCTGTCCATGTGTTCTCATTGTTCAACACTCACTTATGAATGAGAACATGTGGTGTTTGGTTTTCTGTTCTTGTGTCAGTTTGCTGAGAATGATGGTTTCCAGTTTCATCCATGTCCCTGCAAAGGACATGAACTCATCCATT
>CAUYOR010070327.1:0-25497 GCA_963573925.1 Callimico goeldii | reverse complement strand
GTCTGTACTTTATAGGAGCTCTAGTGATGAGCTGTGAGCTACGTTGTTCATTCAGGGCTGCTAGGCAGGTACGTTTAAGTCTGCTGCAGCAGAACTCATAAAGCCCCCTTTTTTTCCCCAGGTGCTCTGTCCCAGGGAGTTAGGGCTTTATTTATTAGTATCCGTTGCACTGTCCTGCCCAGCAAGGAGGCAGTCTAATCACTGCCTGCCTGTAGTGGCTATGCTGAGCTGCCGTGGGCTCGGTCCTGTTGCCGTGGGCTCCACCCTGCTGTTGTGGGCTCCACCCTCCTGTCGTGGGCTCCACCCTGCTGCTGTGGGCTCTGCCCTGCTGCTGTGTGTAATTCCCTGTAGTCCTGTTTATATGGGTGTGGTTAGAGCTGCCATGGTGATGATGGCCTGCCTCTGTAGTGGCGGACTCTCTCTGTTATTGGGGATTGCCTCAGCAATGGCGGGTTGCCTCAGCAACAGCAGGCTGCATCAGCAATGGCAGTGTACCTCCGTAGGGGTCAAGTGCCTCGGTAATGGTGGATGCCCCTCCCCCACTGAGCTGCACTGTCCTGGGTTCCGCTGTGCTTGCCGTGAAACTCTCAAACCCCAGCGTTTCCAATTGCTGTTTTGTTTGTTTTTGTGGTGGTGGGACCCGCCAAGCCTGATCACCTGGCTCCCTGCCTCAGAGCCCTTTTTTTTTAAGTTGAACGGTTGACTCTTTCCCAGGTGTTCCAGTAGCCTGCTGAAAGGGCACAGGGATCTGTATGATTTCCCATGCAGTGACCCACTACACCAGCTGGAACCATGTTACTGCCCAGGAATTTCCTGCCCTGGCTTTCTGTTTAAGTCCCATTTAATCAGATGAATGTGCTAATCTGCCTTCTGAAATCTCCAACTGCCGGTTTAACAGGGCAACCAATCCAGTGTATTTTGTACGGAGTGCCGCTGCACTGCAGCCCTGGCCCAAACAGCTGTGCCAGCCCAAACAGCCACACTGGTGGCCCATGGGGCTCCTACACCTGGGAATCTCCTGGTCTGTGGGCAATAAAGATCCGTCTGGAAATGCAGTGTCCACTCACCATCTGCAGTTTCACTGGGAGCTGCAATCCTGAGTTGGTCCTACAGCACCATCTTCTCTCTCTACATTTGGAGAATTTTTATAAATTCTTATTTTTATAATGCTTGTACTTCAATGATCCACACTGAAATCTTAAAATCCTTGATTTAATGCATTTTTGAAAGTATGATGTCTACAGAATGTGTACTTAATTGCAGATTATGGACAAACTGGGTAAGATATAACATTTTAAACTATTATTTATGTAATACCTATTTTTCTGTAAAGCAAAATCAAAATGAAAATTCCCGGAAATAATCAACTAATACCAGCTTATGTGCTAATATTAAAATACTTATTACTAATTAAATTTTATAATGAATGTGGCAGAAAATATTAAAAATTACTGACTATTGCTTTAAATAAGCACCAGAAATATTGTGTTAATGTCCTGGAGTTCATCAAGGCATAAGAACATCAAAACAAGTAAGATCACCAAAACTAAGAAATTACTGATTGCCAGAAGTGTATGCCAATTAGCACTTTACATAATCTTATCATTAATATATAATTTGCCACTTACTAAAATATTGGTAAACAAAAATTATCAGTGAGAGTCAATGCACTATTAATGTTGATATAAAGTACAACTCACCACTTAAAAATTAGCATACAAAAAATAAAATATTTTCAAGGGACAATCAAGGATGGGTTGCTATGGAATGGGTTGTTACACCCACAATTATTAATATCATATGTATAGAAATACTAAAGCATTATAAATGTCTTCAGCTTTTTAAAAAATAAATTTTAAGCATATTGAAAACCTAAAGGTTTATCTTAACAGAGTAAAGGATCGGATTCAATGCCTAGGTTTTCTAATAAACACTTACATGCTGGCAGATATGCTTGTCAAGATGCCATATGCGTAAGTAAAAGAAAAAAACATACGCACCAAATAAATAGTTGGTATCTGTAATGAATACTCAGGAGTAGCAATAGCTACTGTCTACTAAAATTATAACCCCAATCATTATTTTACAATTTCAGGAAGCACCATGGCTGGTAATAGCAGTAATTTACATGCAAACAGACACAACCATGTTATTTTACTACCAATTATGGTCTTATATGTATTTCCATGTCACTGTCTACATCTGAAACTGCAATTGATGTGAAGGCTTAAAGAACGCAAAGTATGCCACCACATACACAGGCAAAATCATGGTATCAATGCTGGATTTCTAAAACAAGAAATTAGCAAATATTTATTAAACTCATATTGATATGTAAAAAGCCACAATTCAGGCATGGACAGGATACTGCCTTTCTTTTGAGTATTTGGCCTTATGGATAGAAGAATGTGTCTTAAAAGAAATTAAAAAAACATTCAGGGCCATATGATATGTATTTTATCACCTAGGTTTCTGAAAAATCTCAGTTTCAAGTTTCCTAGCTTTCCTTGGGAAAATATTTATTCAGTGAACATTTTGAATACTAGATAGTTCGGATGAGATACATAGATTAATCATTCTTTTCTCAGTTAGCTTACCAGGCAACTACCAGAGAAAAGGCACATACCTACACCCCAAATGTGATAAATATTGAGTATTATAATCTTTCTGGGAACAATGTCATGGAGACAAAATGAATCTTTACGAATTTGATTTTATCAGCATGTACACATTACTTTTCATTAATTAGTTATTGTAATCACAAAACAACTTTAGAAGATTCTGAGTGTGTGTGTATGTGTGTGTGTACACCCACATACACACACACACACACACACACACACACATATATAAATGTATCACACATATATTTCCAAAGAAGGATATTTGGGGTGATAACTTTCAATTGTTCCTTCAGACATCTTGCCCTGTGGTGGGGGCACCAGAAGGGGAGACTCTTAACAGCCCAGCTAATTTAAAGAGCCCAGGGCAAGCCCTTCTGTCTGGATTTAAGAAAAGGCCTAGTATAGACTAGTCTCAAATCACCTGCTATAGGAGTTTTTATTTACTATTTAGCGTAATGCCAACACTATTTATTGTTTATGTGATAAACTTCTTTTGGAGCAGTATGGTAAAAATTTAAAAATGCATTTTTAATGAAATAGGTCTTGAATTTTCTTTCATTGATTGAGTTAATATTGAAAATAAAATTTGCACAGAATATTTGACAACATTTACAATCCAACATAGGAGTCCTGAGGACATTACTAGGCATATGCAATTTGAAAAAGAAAAATTTAAATAAAAAATTATTAAAAATTTAATAAAGCACCAGTGTCTTTTTAAAAATTAATACTCAGATGCATATTTCTCTATAAAGCAAACATTTTTATTTAGATTAAATTATTTCTTTTTTTTTTTTTTTGAGACGGAGTTTCGCTCTTGTTACCCAGGCTGGAGTGCAATGGCACGATCTCGGCTCACCGCAACCTCCACCTCCTGGGTTCAGGCGATTCTTCTGCCTCAGCCTCCTGAGTAGCTGGGATTACAGGCATGCGCCACCATGCCCAGCTAATCTTTTTTGTATTTTTAGTAGAGACGGGGTTTCACCATGTTGACCAGGATGGTCTTGATCTCTTGACCTTGTGATCCACCTGCGTCGGCCTCCCAAAGTGCTGGGATTACGGGCAAATTATTTCTTATAATTAATTAAACTTATTTGCAATCCAAATATTGTACATTCATGAAAACTGAGATAACAGCTTTTAAGACTGGCACCATTAGCAAAACAAGAATGTTAACAATTGACATATTATGTCAGTTTTGTAACAGTAACATAAGATGCTTCATAAAAACTAGTTAATTTTAATAATGTTTGGTTTTTGTCCAGCCAATTCATGAAATCAAAGTAAAGCTTTGGGAAGTTCATCTGACCCATTCTCTTTTATGAATGCTAATTAATTTCAGTTAAAAATTAAAACACTGAAGATTAAAACTGCTTATTTTATTCAATAACAGAAAATTTATATGAAATATAAATAGCAAAACATATTCTCACTAAAATTTTAAAATCTTGTCAAAAAGCAAGAGAATGAAATGAAAAAGGCATATATACACACACACACAGAGAGAGAGAGAGAGAGAGAGAGAGAACATAGAACTTAAACAATACTGTATTTACATATTATTATCTATATAGAAAATTGTGAAGAATTTGCAACAAAACTTCTTGAGCCAATAAATTAAATTAACAAGTCATCCAGGACACAAGGTAAATATACAAAAAACCAACAATTATTTCTCTGTATAATGAATAAAAAATTGAAAGTTGAGTATTAACAGTGCATTTATAAGTGTACCAAAAATATTAAACACATAGGTATAAATCTTACAAAATAAGTAAATATTTATACGCTACAGACCACAAAGAGACCCACACATATATTGTCAGTTGACTTTTTGCAAAGGTTCACATAGTGGGAAAACCCTGAAATTGTCTTTAAATTGGTTATGATTACATACATGACTTATATATATTTCCAAATAATATACCTTATTTAATCAGTTGAATTAGACACTGTATTTTTAAAATACACAAATATATTCTAAATGCAGGCTATTATAACATTTGTGATGAAGACGACTTTTAATCTAAAAATATATTTCAGCATTTATTTTCTTCTGTTATCAGTTGAAATTTTAAAATGTAAGGATTTATAAATCAAATAGTTTTATAAATGTTTTAATTTTTATTTTAGTGAGTTCTCTAAATCTTTATTTACTTTTTTCATAACTATTGGGAAATATACATCACATTATTTAACAACCATATCTTCAAAATATTTTCATTCTTAAGATTGAATTAAATTGTAATTACTGGGAAAAATTAAAAAACCATGTAATCCAACCCTATAAATATCAAGGAAGGCAGTGAAAATACTAAATAAAGAGCCTCAAATTGAATATAAGAATTGATTTTGAAACCTGATTTTGAAACCTTCTATCAAAGTAGAATTGAAAAATAAAAGTTGCATGTATTTAAGGTACACAATTTGATATTCTGATATATGTATACATCATTAAATAATTCCAACAATGAAGCTAATTAACATATTCATCACCTCACATGGTTGCCACTTTCTGTGTGGGTTTGATGAGAATATTTAAAGTCTACTTTCTTAGAAAATTTTATGCATAAATAGTAGCATTAATTATAGTCATCATGCTGTGTATTAGATTTTCAGAAGTATTCACTTATTCATCCTGCATAGGTAGAACTTTGTACCCTTTGACCAACATGTCCTGCCTCCTGACAACACAGCTTGTGGCAATCTCCTTTCTTTTCTGTTTCTACTAATTCAACCATTTTAGATTCCACACTTAAGTAAAATCATGCACTATTTGGTTTTCTATACCTGGCTTAGTTTACTTAGCATAATATTCTCCAGAATCATCCATGTCATTGCAAATGACATTTTAAAAAAAAATTTAAGATGGAATAATATTAGAGTGAGTGTATTATTATAGGGTATTTTATAATATACACATTTAATGTTTTCTTTATTCATGTATCATTGCATCAGTGGACATAGATTACATCCATATCTTGGCTATTGTGAATAATGCTGCAATGAACATGTAAGTGTAGATGTCATTTTGAGATACTAATTTTATATCCTTTATAAATTCATAGATTGATATCTGAGCTTCCCATATGTACAAAGTTCCATATAGACCTAGAAATAGGATTTCTAAGTAACATAATAGTTCTATTTTTCAATTTTTGAAGAATCTTCATGCTGTTTTTTACAAAGGTTGTACTAATTTACATCCTCACCAATGGTGCACATGAATTCTCTTTTCTCTCAATCTCATCGACACTTGACATATTTGTCATTTAAAAAATATTCAGTCTTGCAAGTGTGAGGTGACATGTCATTGTGGTATGGATTTCTAGTTCTCTGAGCAGAGTTTCATATGACCATTGGTCATTTGTATGTCTTCTTTGAGATATGTCTATTGAAGTACAAATGACTCCAAGAGTGCACACTTTTTAGTCAGGTTATTTATTGTCTTACTATTGAGTGTTATTTCAGATATTAATCACTTTTCAGATGTATTATTTGAAATATCATTTCCCAATCCATAAATTATGTCTTCCTCCTGTTGATTTTTCCTTTAATGTGTAAAGGGTTCGTAGTTTGACATAATCCCATTTGTCTATTTTTCCTTTTTTCACCTGGGCTTAGGGGATGTAGCCCAAAAGTCATTGCCCCAGTCAACAAGATCTTTCCTGCTTTCTTCTGGTAGTTGTACAGTTTAATGGCTTCAATTTAAGTTTCTAAACCTTGTTGAGCTGATTCTTGTATATAATAAAAGTATTTACCTTTATTTTTATGCATGTAGACATTCAGTTTTTCTAACATCATTTATTGAAGAGATTCTCATTTTCTTTTTTTTTTTAATTTTACTTTCAGTTCTGGGATACGGATCTTGCAGGATTGTTTACATAAGTATACACATGCCATGGTGGTTTGCTGCCAGATTCTTTTTTTCAAATTGTGTCTTCAGGACACCATTGTGATTGATCAATTAATCATAAATGCAAGGATTGCTTTCAGAGTTTTCAATTTTATTTCATTGGTCTATGTGTCCACTGGTCTACCTGTGTCTGAAAAAAATGTGTTCTATCACCAGGGCGATTCTTCTACCTTTTTAGCGTATTTTGAAATCAGGTAGTGTAATGCCCCAGCTTTGTTCTTCTTGTGCAAGATTGCTTTAGCTATCTAGATCTGTATTAATCTGTTCTCACATTGCTATGAAGAACTACCTGAAACTGGGTAATTTTTTTTTAGATGGAGTTTCACTCTTGTTACCCAGGTTGAAGTGCAATGGCATGATCTTGGCTCACCACAACCTCCGCCTCCTGGGTTCAGGCAATTCTCCTGCCTCAGCCTCCTGAGTAGCTGAGATTACAGGCATGCGCCACCATGTCCAGCTAACTTTTTTGTAGTAGAGACGGGGTTTCACCACGTTGACCAGGATGGTCTCGATCTCTTGACCTCGTGATCCACCCACCTCGGCCTCCCAAAGTACTGGGATTACAGGTGTGAGCCACCGTGCCCGGCCCAAAACTGAGTAATTTTTAAATAAAAGAAGCTTAATTGACTCACAGTTATGTATGGTTGGGGAGGTCTCAGGAAACTTACAATCATGGCAAAAGGCCAAGGGGAAACAAGGCACGTCTTCCATGGTAGCAGGAGAGAAACGGTGAGAGGGGAACTACCACACACTTTTAAACCCTCAGATCTCATGGGAACTCACTCATTATCATGACAACAGCAAGGGTGAAATCCACCCTCACAATCCAATCATCTCCCACTAAGTCCCTCCCCCAACACTGGGGATAACAATAATAGTGGGAGACTTTAACACTCCACTGTCAATATTAGATCAATCAGACAGAAAATTAACAAGGATATCCAGGACTTGACCTCAGATCTGCACCAAATGGACCTAATAGACATCTACAGAACTCTACACCCCAAATCCACAGAATATACATTCTTCTCAGCACCATATTGCACTTACTCTAAAATTGACCACATAATTGGAAGTAAATCATTCCACAGCAAATGAAAAAGAACAGAAATCATAACAACCAGTCTCTCAGACCACAGTGCAATCAAATTAGAACTCAGGATTAAGATACTCATGCAAAACCACACAACTACATGGAAATTGAACAACCTGCTCCTGAAGGACTACTGGATAAATAATGAAATGAAGGCAGGAATAAAGATGTTCTTCAAAACCAATGAGAATGAAGACACAACATACCAGAATATCTGGGACACATTTAAAGCAGTGTCTAGAGGGAAATATATAGCAATAAATGCCCACATAAGAAGTGAGGAAAGATCTGAAGGTGACATCCTATTGTTAAAATTAAAAGTACATGAGGAGCAATATCTAAAAAAATTCAAAAGCTATCAGAGTACAAGAAATAACTAAAATCAGAGAAGACCTGAAGGAAATAGAGACACAAAAAAACCCTTCAAAAAATCAATAAATCAAGAATCTGGTTTTTTGAAAAGATCAACAAAATAGATAGACCACTAGCCAGACTAATAGAAAAGAAAAGAGAAGAATCTAATAGAAGCAACAAAAAGTGATAAAATGGATATCACCACTGATTCCAAGAAACACAAACTACCATTAGAGATTACTACAAACACCTCTATGCAAATAAACCAGCAAATCTAGAAGAAATTAATAAATTCCTGAACACTTACACCCTCCTACAACCAAACCTGAATTCCTGAATAGACTAGCAACAAGGTCTGAAATTGAGGCAGCAATTAATAGCCTACCAACCAAAAAAGTCGAGGTCCAGACAGGTTCACAGCCAAATTCTACCATACTTACAAAGAGGAGCTGGTACCATTCCTTCTGAAACTATTCCAAGCAATACAAAAAGAGGGAATACTCCCTAACTCATTTTATGAGATCAACATCACCCTGATACCAAACCTGACAGAGACACAACTAAAAAAGAAAATTTTAGACCAATATATGTGATAAACATCAATGCAAAAATCTTCAATAAAATAGTGGCAAACTGTATGCAACAGTACATCAGAAAGCTTATCCTTCAGGAGCCAGTAGGCTTCATCCTGGAGATGCAAGCCTGGTTCAACATATGCAAATCTATAAATGCAATCCATACATAACAGAAGCAAAGACAAAAGCCACATGATTATCTCAATAAATGCAGAGAAGGCCTTCGACAAAACTCAACTGTGCTTTAGGCTAAAAACTGTCAATAAACTCGGTATTAGTGTAACATACCTCAAAATAATAAAAGCTGTCTACTACAAACCCACAGCCAATATCATACTGAATGGGCAAAAGCTGGAAGCATTCCCATTGAAATCTGGCACTAGACAAGGATGCCCTCTCTCACCACTCCTATTCTACATAGTATTGGAAGTTCTAGCCAGAGCAATCAGGCAAGAAAAAGAACTAAAGCATATTCAATTAGGAAAAAAGGAAGTCAAATTATCTCTATTTGCAGATGACATGATTTTATACTTAGAAGACCCCATCATCTCACTGAAAAATCTCCTTAAGATGATAAGCAACTTCAGCAAAGTCTCAGGACACAAAATCAATGTGCCAAAATCACAAGCATTTCTATACACCAATAATGGACAAACAGAGAGCCAAATCAAGAATGAACTCCCATTCACAAAGATAATAAAATACCTAGGAATACAACTAACAAAGGACATCAAGGACCTCTTCAAGGAGAACTACAAACCACTGCTCAGAGAAATAAGAGAGGATAGAAACCTCTCTTATTTCCTTAGAAAAAGGAAAATAAGATGGAAAAACACTTCATGCTCATGTTTAGGAAGATTCAATATCGTGAAAATGGCCATACTGCCCAAAGTAATTTATAGGTTCAATGCTATACCCATCAAACTACCATTGACCTTTTTCACAGAACTGGAAAAAAAAAACCTTAAATTTCACATGGAACCAAAAAAGAGCCCACATAGCCAAGGCAATCCTAAGCAAAAAGTACAAAAGTGGAGGCATCATGCTACCTGACTTCAAACTATACTATAAGGCTATAGTAATCAAAACAGCATGGTACTGGCACCAAAACAGGGATATAGACCAATGGAACAGAACAGAGGCCAGGGAAGTAATGCCACAAAGCTGCAACCATGTGATCTTTGACAAACCTGACAAAAACAAGCTCTGGGGAAAGGATTCACTGTTTAATAAATGGAGTCGGGAAAACTGAATAACCGTGTGCAGAAAGCTTAAACTGTACTCATTAACTCCAGATGGATTAAATATTCAAATATAAGACCTAACACCATAAAAACCCTGGGAGAAAAGTTAGGCAATACCATTCAGGACATAGGTGTAGGCAAGGACTTCATGACTAAAACACCAAAAGCAATGGCAACGAAAGCCAAAATTGACAAATGGGATCTAATTAAACTTAAGAGCTTCTGCACAGCAAAAGAAAAAATCAGTAACCCCTAGAATGGGAACCAGCAACCCACAGAATGGGAAAAGGTTTTGCAAGCTACCCATCTGACCAAGGGGTAATAGCCAGAATCTAAAACAAACGTGCAGGTAAAAAACAAACAACCCTATCAAAAAGTGGGTGAAGGCTATGAACAGACACTTTTCAAAGAAGACATTTATACTCAAATATTTTTTTAATTGTTTGGTGAGGGTTTCCCTATCAAAGAAAACATTTCCTTCTATAAAGGATTTATACTGAATGAGTGCAGAAGCTCAAATGTCAAGTTTATTGAAAGCAAAAGTCATTAAGCCAAATCTTAAGTCTATGTACTCAACTCTACTGATTCTTACTGTAAAAAGAAAATATGATTTGTGAAGTATAACATACTAAGTTGGGTTTAGTTACTATGGTTCTCAAGCAATGTACTTCCTAAATCATTCTACCATTATTCCATTTAATTACTCATTTAATATATATTACTGAAAAATCCCGCTCTATTCAAAATGGATCATGGACTTAAATGTCCAATGTAAAAATATAAAGTTTGAGAAAAAATACAGGCTGGGCATGGTGGCTCAAGTGTGTACTTTGAAAGGCCAAAAGTTTCAAAGCACTTTGAAAGGCCAAAGCGGGTAGATCACCTGAGATTAGGAGTTCAAGACTAGCCTGGCCAATATGGTGAAACCCCATCTCTACTGAAAATAAAAAAATTAGCCAGGCATGGTGGCAGGTGCCTGTAATCCCAGCTACTCGGGAAGCTGAGGCAGGAGAATCACTTGAACCCAAGAGGCAGAGGTCACAGTGAGCTGAGATTGTGTCATTATATCCCAGCCTGGACGACAGAGCGAGACTGTCTCAGAGAAAAAGAAAAAATACGTAGGAGAAAAACTTAGGGATCTAGGGCTAGCCAAAGAGTTCTTAGATTTATCACAGAAAGCAGACTTCATAAAAAAAATAAATTGAAATCAAATTAAAACTTTCCCTTTGAACAAGGACTTTAAGAGGAGAAGGACAAGCTACAGACCAGAAGAAAATATTTTCAAACTATGTATCTGACAAAGGACTCATATCTAGAATAAAAAACTCAAAACTCAGCAATAGAAAAATTTAACTATGTCATTAAAAAATGGACAAAAGACATGAAGGAACATTTCACCAAAGATGGAAATTAGCACAGGAAAGTATGTTCAACATAACGAGCCATTAGAAAAATGCAAATTAAAATCATGATGAAATATTAATACAGGCCGGGTGCAGTGGCTCATGCCTGTAATCTCAGCACTTTGGGAGGCCGAGGTGGGCAGATCACCTGAGGTCAGGAGTTTGAGACCAGCCTAGTCAACAGAGTGAAACTTCGTCTCTGCTAAAAATACAAAAAAATTAGCTGGGCATGTTGGTGACATGAAATGCTGGCAAGGATGCAAAGAAACTTAAGTCATCCAAAACTGCTGGTGGGAATATAAAATGGTACAGCCACTCTGAAAATTAGCTTGTTTTAATAGTTTCTTATAAAACTAAACATGCAACTATCATATGACCCAACAATGGCATTCTTAAGGCATTTAATTCAGGAAAATGAAAACTCGGGTATCTTTTAATAAGTGAATACACTGTGTAACAGCCACACCATGGAATACTAATCAGAAATAAAAATGAACAAAATTTAGGAGGCTGAGGGAGGAGGACTGCTTGAGTTCAGGAGTTCAAGACCAGTTCGAATCATGGGCAACATAGCAAGATCCCATCTCTAGAAAAAATAGAAAACTTAGCCAGACCCAGTGATCTGCATCTGTAGTCACAGCTACTCAGGAGGCAGAGATGGGAGGATCACTCGAGTCCAGGAGTTTGAGGCCACAGTGAGCTATGAGATCATGCCACTCAATTCCAGCCTGGGCAATGGAGCAAGACCCTATCTCAAAAGAAAAAAGAAAAGGAAGCAATCCTAGAAGAATAATAGCAAGGAAGGAAAGGCATCATGCCTGTAAGCAGTCTGACCAGGTGCAATTGCTTCCCAGGAGAAATGGTGTAGAGATGGCAAGGCAGGGCAAAGAAGACACATTCAGCCAGGGGCAGTAGCTCACACCTGTAATCTTGGGGAGGCTGAGGCAGGAGGATCACTGGAGCCCATGAATTCCAGACCAGCCTGGGAAACATAGCAAGACCCCATCTCTACAAGAAATTTCAAAAATTAGCTGAGTATGGTACTGCATGCCTACAGTGCCAGCTACTTGGGAGGCTGGCGTGGGGGGATCCCTTGAGCCCAGGAGGTTGAGGCTGCAGTGAGCTGTGATCACGCCATTGCCACTGCACTCCAGCCTGATCAACAGAGACCTTGTCTCAAAACAAACAAACAAACAAAAGCAACAAGAAGAAGAGGACACATTCATCCTTGGGGGATCTAAGATTAAACAACAGTCTCCCCTTAAGGATTTGTCCCAGAGCACACTTCAGAAAGATTTGGGAGGCTTGGGAGAGTGTGCTTAGTAGAGCAGAAAATGATGAGGGGAATTATGTGTTGTACAGAGTAACATGGAGATAAGAACCAACAGATGATAGATGTCTGGGAAGTTTAGGTTTCCAGGGGCCCCAGAGATAAAGTACAGGGTGAGAATAGTGCTACAGATGAAGGCAACTAGTTCAGATGAAGACAACTAGTATACATAGATTAAGGCAACTAGTAGAGACCCTAACCAAGAACGTTTAGGGACCGTCTATTGTGAGAAGCCTGAACATACTACTAGGCACCATTTTGTTTTTCTGCAGCTATTTGAACTGTATAGTCTTTCCGTGAGAAAATGAAACTGATTCAGGAGTCTGACAGTGGGGACGGCAGAGTCTAAAGTGGATGGGTGAAGGTCTCCAGGAAACGGTGATGGAAACCAAATTTAATTTGCCCAGTATATCTCCACTGCCTAAGAGAGAGTTGGGTACATAGCAGAGGCTCAACAAGGAACAAATTAATTACAGCTGTTCCTCTACGTACGATGGGGTTGCATCCTAATAAAATTCATCATGACTGAAAAACTCATAAACAAACCATACTGATTCAGAGACTGCCTGTAATTAGTTAAGACTGCAGGAGTACTGGAGTATGTGGAATCTTTGCCTCAAGAAAGACACTGGGGGATTAAACTCATGGAATAAAACCATCCAGAGAGGAAGACCCACCAGGTGTCTTGTAGGCCAACTTGTTAAGTACTTTTAGAATCCAGGGAGATGGCACGGTTTTCTAGTAGCAAAAGTTGTTGTGTTACGACCTTTGATCTGTCTGGTGTTCTTTGGAGTCATTGGATCCCTTCAAATGTGCTCCATCACCCCCCAGAAAAATTCCAGTCTCCAAACATGTGGTACAAAGAAGAAACCTTGAGATTTAACACAGTGTGTGGCTTGTGATGAGAAGCCTCCATTGATACTTTATGTATTTTACATGAGGTCCACTAAGGGCCATCCACTTTCCATATGCCAAAGATATTCTTCCTGGGGAAAATAAGCGTTGCAATCCTAAACTGATCACACTCCTGGTTATCTCTTACAATCTTAGTTACATGGCATGGCACTCTCAAAAGAAACTGAATTTTCATCATCTTGAAGAAAAAATCCCAGCCATGCTGATCTATGAGGAAGAAGGCACGCTGCACAAAATCAAATGGCAACATATAGCCACTGCTCTAAAAAGAATTGCTACTCGAGAGAATACGCCCTTCCTAAATGGCCATAAAGGCCCCACGCTCCAGAAAAGTCAGAAGAAAAATTACCTCCCAGCTTGTGCATTTATTTTTATGGCTGCACTTGACTGCTTCTCCCACTTCTGCCTACAACATACCCCAGTGCCCGTCAATTCCCAGACCTAATCCTAGACCAGTTTCCAAAGTCCCAACTGGCCCAGTTTGCTGAAACGACATGGTACGATCGGCTTTTGCCAGGCATCCAAGTCAAGAATTATAAAGTGAATGAGTCTATCTGTCTTTATAAGTGCATTGTGAACTTTATAGTTAAATATTAAACTTGCATCATAAAAAATGGCTCATAAATGGCTAATAAAAACCTAGTTTACAGCTTATAAAGTGCATCAGTACTTTACATGGGTTTGCTTAGGAAGATTTATGTGCAAGCTCTGTCTTCTGATTAAAAATTGTTCCCTACCCTCCAGCCTCTCCCCCCCCAAAAAAACATTGAAAATAACTCTTGAAAAATGACCCTTTGGTTGAACTCTGCATAGTACCAAATTTCAGGGCTCTGAGAAATTCAGACCCAGTGTGCTGCTGCTCATTAATATCATAGGAAATGCCTGGGGTTCCCTAAGACAACCACCAGATACACCCAAGTGGGGTGGCTCCTTGGGAGGTACAGATAGATATAACAGTAACCTTAAGACTAGTAAAGTCGGGCATGGTGGCTCACACATATAATCCTAACACTCTGGGAGGCCAAGGTCAGTGGATCACCTAAGGTCAGGAGTTTGAGACCAGCCTGGCCAACATGGCGAAACCCCGTCTCTACTAAAAATACAAAAATTACAAAAATTAGCCAGGCATGGTGGCATGTACCTGTAACCTCAGCTACTTGGGAGGCTGAGCCAGGAGAATCATTTGAACATAGGAGATGGAGGTTGCAGTGAGCCAAGATGGTGCCATGGCACTCCAGCCTGGGCAACAGAACAAAAACTCTGTCTCAAAAAAAAAACAAGACCAAGTAAAGTCGACACAACCCTTAGTATGAAATCATGTGTTAGTCCCAGTCCTGAAGCCACAAAGAGCTCTGTGAAAACAGCAGAGATGCCAACACGCCAATCCCCAAGCCACAGAGAGTGAGTGAACTCCCCCCAAAAGCACTTGGAGACTCCTTTAATGAGTTTTGAGAGATGGAACAGCTCCTTCTTCCTGTCTCTCTGTCTGTCTCCTTCGCTTAATGCATTTGTGATATATGTGACTGCAATTCACTCACCCCCTCCACCCTATTTCACTTTTTATTACCCATTGCACTGCTTTATCCAGGTTTATATACTTCATTATGTTCTCTGCTGTCACTTCCCTTATTTCATTTTTGATTTTTATTTTAAACTCGGCAGCTGGCAGCTGCAATGCTGCTGTCTCCCCACTGCTTCTGCAATGGCCCTCTGCATTGCCAGAGATCAAGGTCCTCCATTATGTATTGACTGCAAAGTCTTTGAGATATTGCCAAGGAGTTAGTTCTGAGAGGCCATACCCTAAACATGGGAATAGAAAACCTGTGTTTCTGCATTTGTCTTGCCACCAGGTAGCTGTGACGCTTTTGGATATTTAATTGGCTTTTGAGCAGGGTCAAAATATAAAAGAAAAGTGATTGAATGAAATGATCTCCAAGATGCTAAGCAATTCTCCGATGCTGCCTCATCTACAAAATGTGGATAATAGCTTCTCTGCTTCCCACTCAAGACTGTTATTAGGACTAAATGAGATTAGGGCAGTCAAAGAGCTTTGAATATTATAACACTTCTTCCAAACCTACGGTATTGTATTAATTATTAAAGGGTGATTTCAGCACTTTCCTTGTCAACATTTTTTTTTATATCTCAAGACAGTCCCTCTGCTTTTTTAAAGAATGCAATCTTGCGTTTTCTCAAGGGAGGTATTTAATCATCCTTGCAACCACGAGCATTTATAAAGCTAGGTGCCAGAGAGAGAGACCACAGAAACAGAGAAAAGAGATTCTACCCTTGCTCGGCTTTCTAAAGCTGGAGGACCAAGCTATGGCCTATGAAACAGCAAGAACCGGGGCAAGAGACCTGCTTTGGGGTATCTTGGAAGGAGGCAACATTTAAGCTACACTTTGGAGGGAGAAATGGCTCTTCTAATTCTATTTTTATTTCTTATTAATTTTTTTTATTTTGAGACAGAGTCTCACTCTGTCATCCAGGCTGGAGTGCAGCGGCACGATCTCAGCTAACTACAACCTCTACCTCCTGGGTTCAAGTGATTCTCCTGCCTCAGCCTCCCAAGCAGCTGGGATTACAGATGCCTGTCATCATGCCCAGTTCATTTTTGTGTTTTTAGTAGAGACAAGGTTTTAGCATGTTGGCCAGGATGGTCTCAAAACCCTGACCTCAGGTGATCCACCAGCCTTGGCTTCCCAAAGTACTAGGAATACATTCTAATCATAAAATAGCATTAAATGGGTTTTAATTTTAAAGATTTGGAAAGTGGAAAGTTTTTCTTTAATGAGGCATTTTAGCTTTGTCAAATATTGGTGTCTGGAGCCATTTGGGCTCACTAGGGAACACTAAGAATTCAGGACCCTGAACATCTTCCTTCTCAGGTGTTGAAGGAAAGCCAAACCTTATAATCAATCATACTAAATACAATTTCAGGGTGCTGCATGAGTCACATTTTTCGTCCTCTTTGATTTGAAGAACTTCTCCTTTCTTGCAACAAAAAACTGTATCTCAAACGGCCCCTTGATCATTGTCAAAGGGAGAAGTGCCTCGTCCAAGGCAAGTCCGCCCATTTCTTTCCCAGGATTCATTAACCTGAGTCTAAGAAGATAGACATTGCTTTCTTCTGATGATAAGGAAACCAGAAAGATGATACGAAATGGAAAGAAGGCATTGGTGTCATGGAGTCTCAGTATCCAGGTATCTCCAGCTATTCTCAGCCATTTTGGATGATGGAAGTAAATAACTTCTCCATTCGACTTCAGTCAGGTGCACGGGGCTTCTGGGACTGTGATCCAAAATATCCCCACAAATATACATAGCCTCATAGTTCTTGAAGACCAGTTCCCAATCTACTCTTTCCAACTCATTTCTGACCACTCCTTTACCTGCCAACTGAAGGCTCATTATGGAGACTGACTTGAGGTTTCCCCACCCCACCCCACCCCACCCCACCCACGTCTTTCCACAATTCCACATGTTCGCAAATTCTTTTTCCTCTGTCTACAAAATGCTTCCCTGATTCGTCTATCTGGAAACTTTGAACACTTTCCCAACGGCTGTACTCAAATGTTATGGCCAACCTGAAGCCTCCACTATTGTAAAGTTGCTGAAATATCCAATGAACACTCTCAACATGATTAGCATTGGCTTAGACTCAGATGGAGGATACAATAGCTTGTAGGACTGAGAGACATTACCACTGTTAGCAAGGAGTTAATAAGCACCGAGTTGAGGAGTAAGATTAATTCCATGAAACAATATAAGAGAATGTACAATCAAGCCCCAATCTGGGCAGTACAGACTTTAAATGCCAAAGGAGTTGAGAAAAAAGGAAAACTTCATCCCAGCTGATTCTGCAAAAACTCCAACTCACAGTTCACATGTATATAGCAGCTGAAAATATTACACTCCCACCAATTGTACTGCCACCAGCAAATTATTGAAATTTTCTCCCCAACAAGGATGAGGGAGAAAAGAATTAGGGAGGCAGAGACAAAAGAATGAATTACAAACATTCCCTCCTGGGAGGGAAAACAGCCGAAATGCAAATGAAGTTATCAAAATGTGCTTCACCTCTTTCACCAGGCAATTCCACTTCTTGGTGTTTATCCTAGAGAAATACTCTGAATGCAAAAGAGTCAGCGTTGTTGATAATAGAGAAGAATTGCCACAAATCCATCAGTAAAAAACTAGTTGAACACTCTGTTAGATCTATACCATGGAATCCTACTGTAGCCTGTAAAAAAGAAATGATGTGTTTCTTTATGTACCATCATGGAAAGACCATCAAAATCTATGATTAAACAGAAAAAAAGAGCAAATCATAGAAACACCCCCATAATGCGATTGAGTTCATATAGGACACAGAAGCAGAAAATACTATACCTCTGTACAACTCATTCATTAATTTACACATTCATTCAACACATATCTGTAGATCTCCAGTAACATGCCCAACAATGTTCTGAGAGTTGGAGAATCCACAGTGAACCAAGTATCAAAAGTCCTTGTCCTTCCAATTTTGAGAAAAGTAGGAAGAGACCGACATGAAGCCAATTTATGCAACTTATCAAATGGTGGTGAGAGCTGCAGAGAAACCTAAGTCAAGGTAAGGGGGAAAAGGAGTCTCTGTGGAGGGGGCATTGCAATTTTGAATAGCGTGGTAAGAGAAAGGAGAGACCTAAAGGAAGGTGATCATCATGTTGATAGATGAAGAAAGATCACTGCAGGTAAAGGGCCATTACAAAGAGCACAGAGCCAGGATTAGGGCAGAATGAGTAAAGAGAGATGACGAAATTAGACAAAGGCAGTGGGGACCACATCTCACAGGCCTTCAGTAGCTGTTCTGAAGTCTTCAGCTTTGACCTTGAATGAGACAACAAGCCATTGCTGTGCTGGACAGAGATAGGATACGATGTGAGCTCTGTTTCACCAGGGCCACTCTGTCTGCTGTGCTAAGAACAGATTATTGGGAGGAAGAGGCAAAAGCAGGAGGACCACTTAGGAGGCTATTAAGGTGATCCAGAAAGAAATGCTGGTGAGTGGAAGAAGATGAACCAAGATGAGGCTGGGAAACTGGTGACAAGTGGTTGAATTCTGGCTGTATTTAGAAAGTAGAGCCAACAGAGCTGGGCGCGGCGGCTCATGCCTATAATCCTAGCACTTTGGGAGGCTGAGGTGGGTGGATCACCTGAGGTTAGGAGTTTCAGACCAACCTGGCCAACATGGCAAAACCCCATCTCTAAATATAAAATTAGCCAGGCATGATGGCGGGGGCCTGTAATCCCAGCTACTCAGGAGGCTGGGGCGGGAGAATCGCTTGAACCAGGGAGGTGGAGGTTGCATTGAGCTGAGATCACTCCATTGCACTCCAGCCTGGGCAATAGAGCAAGACTCTGTCAAAAAACAAATAAACAAACAAAGAGAAAAAAGAAAAGTAGAAGCAACAGGATTTAGCAATGGAGTGGGTGTGGAGTGTAAAAAAACAAAGAGATTGTTTTCTTTCTGTTCAAAGCAACTGAAAGAACAGTGCAAGGCTTAACTGACATGGCGAAACTACGGGATAAACATGTTTAGGGGAAGATGTGCAGACACAGTGAGAATGTAAGTGCATGGATAATTTACATGTGTCTTTCCTATGGCCACCCATCTCCTTTCTTCTTATTCCAGACTGGTAGCTGAGCTCTGTAATTCCTAGGCCCAGGGGTTTGCACAGGGCAGAAACGAACATAGCCTGAAGACCGGGGACCTTTCTTGTTCTGGAAAAGATTTATTGGACCTCATGAATGAAATGGTGCTGAGTCTCTAAACAGAAGAACAGGAAAAGCCTCTCGCGGATGAAAAGACTTGGAAAGGACACATGCCCCAGATTGAGTAGGAAGAGAGCAGTCTGGAGTTTCTGGATTGGGACCCAAGTTTCATTCTCCAGCAGTTGGGGAAGCAGCAGAAATTGGAGAGGCAGCTGAGCAGCGTGTCCTCAGGTTCTTGGTTCACAGCCTATGCAGTTTTTTGCCCTGTGCAAAGGAGGTCACAGCAGAGAGACCCATAATTTAGCAAGAACAACAGAATGGGGAAAATGGACAGCAACCTGTGGGAACCAACGGCCACAAATCTGAGGGCACCTTCCATTGCCTTAGCACTACAGAAGACCTTTATCACTTGGCCCGAAACAATGCTGGAACCCTGAAATGTCTGCAATGAGATCTTCTGCCTGCTTGACAGAACTTCGGAGCTTCGGAATCAGTATCACACTTAGTTATAGAAAATGAAAAACATGACATTTCTTGCACATCTGAGACTGTGTGGTTAGATATATGCTCATTGGATGAAACACTGCATATCAAAGGGCATGGAAGAACACAGTCCACACTGGTAAGAGGGCCTCCATCTGGACTGGAGAGTGAGATCAGATGTGTCCTGCAAAAAGGTCCTTTTATTCTTTACTCTGTGAATTTGATGCTGCTTCTATTTCCCTCACAACAATATGCCTGTGGCATGCTTGTGGAATTGGAATGATTTTTTATCTTCGTCTTGTGTTGAAGACTAGCTGCTGGGAAATGCTGGCAAATACCTCCTTTTTCTCTTCCAGTAATCATTTTGTCACTACCTTCTGCTGTAGAAACAGACTCTATCCCGTGCGGTAACAAATGATTTTTTGAGACAGGTAATATAAATTCATTATTTAATAAACCTTTATTTTATTATTACTATTATTATTATAGAGATAAAGTCTTGCTCCGTCACCCAAGCTACAGTGCAGTGGCTCAATCACAGCTCACTGCAGCCTCAAACTCCTGGGCTGAAGCAATCCTCCTGCCTCAGCCTCCCAGGTAGCTGGGACTACAGGCATGTGCCACCACACCTGGCCAATTTTCTATTTATTTTCTGTAGAAAAAGTGCCTTACTGTGTAGCTCAGGCTGGTCTTAAACTCCTAGTCACAAGGAATCCTCTCAAATCGGCCTTCCAAAGAGCTAAGATTATGGGCATGAGCTATCATGCCTGGCCTGAACCTGTATTTTAAATAAAATATTTTAAAATAATAATAAATGTATCTAAAGTCACTTGTGAAGTGAACCCATATCATGCATATGCACACCTCCAATGAATTTGATTTGGAAAATCCACCTGCTTTGCACAGCAGATTATATTTAAGTACACGATGCTTTCAGAGAGACAGATTTATCTCTACAACAGCTCTCTTGTAAAGTCATCCTATCCCAAAGACTAAGAATCTTGAGTGGGAGAGAAAGATACATTGTTTGACTGTGGATTACTGCTGCAGGAAGGAGATCAGCGGTATACAAGTCTCTCCAAGGAAAGAGGGACTCTCTCTCTGCCTTGGTAGGTAAAGGCGTGAGGGCTGTGATTTCCTTGAGCTATTGGCGGTGGTCAGTAAAGTCAGCCTCACAGAGTCTGACAGATAACTCTGTGGTCCTCAACATGCTCAAACGACCCCAGGGAATTTTCTCAAACCTGAAGACCCCAAGTGCAACACGAATTTGGAATAGGAAAGGCTGCAAGGCCAAGACTCCTAAAGCCCCCATCAGCATCAGTAAGTTGAACTCAGAGCCAACCTCCCCTGGCTACAGAAGTATTTCAATCTGCAACCCACCCAGGCTCAGGAAACCAGGTGGATCCTAATCTGGGAAGCTGCTTTGTGCCTGAGTTGACCTTATTTTCTTTTATTTATTTTTTTTTTTAGACAAAATCTCGCTCTATTGTCCAGGCTGGAGTGTGGTGACGCAATCTCGGCTCACGGCAACCTCTGCCTCCTGGGTTCAAGGAATTCTCCTGCCTCTGAGATTACAGACACATGCCACCACATCCTGCTAACTTTCGTATTTTTAGTAGAGACGGGGTTTCACCATATTGGCCGGGCTGATCTTGAACTCCTGAACTCATGTCATGATCCACCCACCTTGGCCTCCCAGAGTGCTGGGACACAGGCATGATTTCTTACCTTTTAATACACCTTGCAGACAGATCACCTGAACCAGCTTTAGTCAGGCTCCTGAAACATTTCCATGGTCACCTATGTATTTCTTCACAGAGTACAGTTTTAGCAAGAACCCTATCAAGTCCACCCTCAATACTGGGTCACCCTCACTATCTGATTAGGCTCCTCATCTTTTACAATCTCTCAGAGGTGATGTCTAATACTCCTGGCCTGTTTTCAGCAAGAATTCTGGTAGGTTGATTTATTCAGAAGCCCCCTTACCTCTCTCTAGTGTTTCCTCTTGGAAGTTTTCCATCCACTGACCCCACCCCTGGATATCACTTCCCACTTACCCACGCTGTATCTGAAAGTGAGCCCAATCTCTCCTCCCCACTGCAAAATCCCATCTCAGTGGAATTTTGAGACTGTATTTATTTATTGTATATTTATTATGATAGTTCCCCCTAAATAGTCTTTCTTTTCTTTTTCTTTTCTTCTTGAAACAGGGTTTTCTTGTATCACTCAGGCAGGAGTGCAGTGGCACAATCATGGCTCACTGCAGCCTCAACCTCCTAGGCTCAAGCAATTCTCCCACCTCAGCCTCCCAAGTAGCTGGGATCTCAAGTACATGCCACCACACCTGGTTAATTCATTTAAAATATTTATTTGTGGTCGGGGTGCGGTGGTTCACGCCTATAATCTCGGCATTTTGGAAGGCTGAGGCAGGTGGATCACCTGAGGTCAGGAGTTTAAAATCAGCCTGGCAAACATGGTGAAACCCCATCTCTACTAAAAATACAGAAAATTAGCCAGGTGTGGTGGTGCAAGCCTGTAGCCCCGGCTACTCTGGAGGCTGAGACAGGAGAATCACTTGAACCCGGGAGGCAGATATTGCAGTGAGCCAAGATTGCACCACTGCACTTCAGCCTGGACAACAAGAGTGTAACTCTGTCTAAAAAAAATAAAAAATAAAATATGTACCTGTAGAGATGGGGTCTTTTTATGTTGCCTAGGCTGGTCTCAAACTCCTGAGCTCAAGCAGCCCTCCCACACCTGCCTCCCAAAGCACTGTGATTATTGGCACAAGCCACCATCCTGGCCAATAAGTCTTTCTTATCATGCCCTCACAGGTATCATTTTTTTTTTCTCTAACATTCCCAAACACTAAGATGTGGGCACTATTGTTTTCTTTATTTTTCAGTTGAGAAAACCAAGTGGCTGACAGGTTATGAAAACTGTCCATAGCTCACATATCTAGTAAAGGGCTTGACCATGTTTTAAATCCAGAAATCACTGTTTCCAAAACCATTAGACGCTGTGCTCTCCCACTCTCTTTAACTATGCGACCGACATTTCTAAGACAGATCAGAGCTTGAGAGAAGGTACAGGTAAATGCAGACAAGACTGGCTTTGAAACTGTGTCCCTGGAGAATACGAAGAACTGTTCCATCTACATCACAGGTCTGTACCCTATATACAAGACAAAGTGCCCAGACACACAGAATATCCAAAGAGCACGTCCACTGGAAGTCTGCATTAAAAACAAACATCATGGGCCAGGCACAGTGGCTCATGCCTGCAATCCCAGAACTTTGGGAGGCTGAAGCAGGTGGATCAACTGAGGTTAGGAGTACGAGACCAGCCTGGTCCACAGGGTGAAACCCCGCTTTACTAAAAATAGAAAAAATAAGCCAGACGTGGTGATGTATGCCTGTAATCCCAGTACTCAGGAGGCTGAGGCAGGAGAATCGTTTGAATCCAGGAGGTAGAGACTGCAGTGAACCGAGATCACACTATTGTACTCCTGCATGAATGACAAGAGCAAAACTCCGTCTCAAAAAAAAATTTTTTTAATTAAATAAAAATTAAAAACAAACGTTATCGAAGTCAAACTTGGTAAGGGTTAAAACTTTGACAGAGAAAGTCGGTATAAAAAAAAAAATCTAAAATAGGTGGGAAAGCTGGCCTTAGGTCCAGAAACCATCACTGACCGGCTGGTGTTACTGGGTCTTTAGGGCTTGTTACTTCCATTGGTTAAAATGAGCTTAATTGGAGGAAGTAATTTCTGAGGGCCTAATTAAGCTCTACGATTTTAGAATATCTATTATCTACAGAAGCACAGAAAACTTGCACTACAGCTTATTCCTTTGTTCGTGTACTCGTTCATTTATTTGGTTGGTTAGATTCAAAGGCCTCTGGGCTTACCTTCCTGGGAAATTTCTAGGATCAACTGCTAATAGCAAATAAAGACATCCGCCAACGGAAACATCAGAGAACAGTTTATGTATAATGTATCCTAGGAAAGCTCTGTAGAACCAAAACTGGGGTGCCCTAAGGGCCTGGAAGTCCCATTTCTACCCTAACTGCTTTATGGAATCAGGCCCACCTACTATTACGGCCAGGACTCAGTAAAGAAACTTGGACACCCTAGCACAGCGTTAGCCCAGCATATGCATTCAGGCAGTCACACTCTTTCCTTGTTCCTCTCTCTCTCTCTCTCATATTTTAAATCTTAGATTCAGGCTACAGGACCATGTTTGTTACATGGGTCTATTGTCTAATGGTGAATGCTGGGCTCCCAGTGAACCCACCACCCAAATATTGAACATTGTTTCCAGTAGGAAACTTTTTTATCTACCTCCTTCGCACCCTCTCCCTTTTAGATTCCCTCCTTTCTATTACCTCCATTTTTATGTCCATGTGTTACTCATTGTTTAGGTCCCGCTTATAAGTAAAACATGTAGTATTTGATTATCTGCTTTTGAGTTCAATCACCTAGGATAATGGCCTTCAGCTCCATCCATGTTGCTTCAAAGGATATAATTTCATTCTTTTTTATGGCTGCATAGTATTCCATGATGGATACATACCCTATTTTCTTTATGCAATCAACCTTTGATGGACACCTAGGTTGGTTCCATGAATTTGCTATTGTAAATAGTGCTGCGAGAAACATACGCTTACAGATGTTTTTGTTTTGTTTTGTTGAGACAGAGTCTCGCTCTGTCACCTAGGCTGGAGTCAGTGGCACCATCTCAGCTCATTAAAACCTCTGCCTCCTGGGTTCAAGTGATTCTCCTACCTCAGCCTCCTGAGTAGCTAGAACTACAGGCATGCATCACTATGCCTGGCTAATTTTTTTGTACTTTTAGTAGAGACGAGGTTTCATCATATTAGACAGGGTGGTCTTGAACTCCTGACCTCGTGATTCACCTGCCTCAGTCTCCCAAAGTGCTGGGATTACAGGCATGAGCCACAGTGCCCGGCCCACAGGTATCTTTTTCATATGGTGATTTCTTTTCTTTTCTTTTGGGTAGACAGATGCCCAGTAGCAGGACTGCTGGACCCCAATGGATTGAGATAGCTACATACTGTTTTCCATAGAGATTAAACTAATTCACATTCCCACTAACGATATATAAGTGTTCCCTTTTCTCCACATTCACATCAGCGTCTGTTGTTTTTCGGATTTTTAATGATAGCAATTCTGACTTCTGTGTCTTTTGAACTTTTGTGTGTCAGTAATCCTTCCCTAAGCCCTCGTTTGTCACAGATCCCAAGCACATATCAGGCTATGTTTCTGACCTGCAAAACCGTATCCTGCACACAATTTCCACTTGTCTTCTTGACTTCATCTGCTTCTGGTCCCTCTAAAGAGCCACCTACCCACTCAAACCTGAGCTCCCAGGATACCACTTGACCAGAGCGTCAGTGGGCCTGACCTGGCTCTGCGGTTGGTTCCACGACTTTGCTATTGTGAATAGCGCTGTTATAAGAGGGGTGTGGAATTGCTGGACATCAGGAGGGCTTGATGCTTTATTCTGCTTTAGTTCCCTCATAAAGAACTGAAGATTGTAGGCCGAGGCGAGATCACCTGAAGTCAGGAGTTCGAGACCAGCCTGGCCAACATGGTGAAACCCCCGTCTCTATTAAAAATACAAAAGTTAAGTCTGGGCACGGTGGCTCACGCCTGTAATCCCAGCACTTTGGGAGGCCAAGGTGGGTGGATCACGAGGTCAAGAGATCAAGACCATCCTGGTCAACATGGTGAAACCCCGTCTCTACTAAAAATACAAAAAAATTAGCTGGCCATGGTGGTG
>CAUYOR010070326.1:0-21401 GCA_963573925.1 Callimico goeldii | reverse complement strand
GGTGAGCCAAGATTGCGCCATTGCACTCCAGCCTGGGTAACAAGAGCAAAACTCCGTCTCAAAAAAAAAAAAAAAAAAAGGAAAAAAGAAATAGATCTCTGACCCATGAACTGCAACCAACATCCCAGGAAACCAACCTATTATCTATCCTAACCAGCCTATCTGCCAGCCTACTTGCTACAATCAGACTTATAGGAAGTCAGACTGTTATCTCTTAAAAACAGTCCAGGAAGCCAAATGAGGACCATTAGCCCCACATGGCCAGGACTTGATTAATAACTGACAGTTTCTCTAATTCTTATCCCCCTTTTCCAATTTAGGACCAGTTAGAGAGAGTCGAATATGCACTCCTAACCAATTGTGTAAGATGCCCCACCTTTAGTTAGTCTGTGTACAACTTCCCATGCCAATAGCCTCTCATCTGGGCATACCTGAAACTTGCCCTTTTTCCAGTATGAAGCTTTCCCGCTCCTCTGCCTGCCTTTGAGTGTTCACAAAAACACAAGTGATGCTGTGGCAAACTGTCACTTTGCTATGGCAAGCACAATTAAATAGCCTTTATCTGTACTACTTTGGTGAGTTGTCATTTATTTCCACAAGACTCAGTAATTTCATTCCTAAGTGTGTGTAAATTCTATAGACACATACAAGAATGCTCATGGTAGCACTGTCAAAAATAACAAAAACCTGTGAACAATGGGACTTCCTATCAGCTGGAGAGTAAATGAACAGAAATGGACTGCATCAGAAAGTGAATGTAGTAAAACCATGTCCAAAGAAACACAAAGGAATAATGAATGCAAGCTTTTTTTTTGTTTTTGTTTTTCAGACAAGGTCTTATTCTGTGTTGGAAATTGATGCTTGGTGCCACAAAGAAAAATTAGCACTGAGAAAAAGGATCTTTCAGGAAACAATTTTTACTTCCTGGACTACAGGAAGGGTTCTCGCTAGCCATTTTGCTACAAGAGTACAAGGAACAAAGGAAACAGACACATTTTTCCCTAATGCATGTGGGACCACCCTTACTGTTGTGTCTGATCTCTGTTGGCTGGAGCCAGACCTCACAATCTAAACTAAAACCCAATTGGCTAACAATTTAAAACTTTTCTAAACAGGTAAAAGCAATGGAGAGCTGGGACATGCCTGTAAGCACATCTAGTACAGATATCTTGGTTAAAGTACAAGAACATAAAATGTACTACGTACCTATAAGCATGGCATGTTTAACAGCTACATGGGATAGGGCTTAGCAAAGTTATTCGCACACTTTTTCTTTAACAAGAAAGGAAACTTTAAAAAGGAACTTTTCTACCTCCCATATTCTATTGCCCAGGCTGTAGCGCAGTGTCACAATTATGGCTCACCGTAGCCTTGATCTCCTGGGTTCAAGTGATCCTCCTGCTTCAGCCTCCTCAGTAGCTGAGACTACATGCATGCTCTACTATGCCAGGCTAAATTTTAAGTTTAGTATAGACTAGGTCTTGCTATGTTGCCTGATCTCAAATTCCTGAACTCAAGCAATCCTCCTGCCTCTGCCACCCAAAGTGTTGGGATTACAGGTGCGAGTCACCACTCTTAGCTGAACACAAGCTGTAGGGCAAGGACTACCTTGGGTATAGGAGGGCAGAAGGACAGGTTGGGCAGTGAGGAGCCTTAAGTTAGATCATACTGTCAAGGTCCTGAACTGTTACGTCATTAAAATAATTAACAAAATTACACTCAGAGACCTAATTTGAAAGTCAGTAATTACAAAGATGACAGGTGGATAAATTTACTATGACAGGAAGAAACCAGTGTAAAAAGGCTGCGAATACTCAAAATCAGAATGCCTCTCCCTCTACAGGGGATCACAGTTCCTCATCAACAAGGGAACAAGGCCTGATGGAGAACAAGTGCATTCCAATAACAGAATTAGGCCTCAGAAGGTGGATAATAAGAAACTTATGTGAGTTAAAAGAACATGTTGTAGCCCAATGTAAAGAAACTAAGAACCTTGAAAAAAGGTTTGACGAAATCCTAATGAGAACAGACAATTTAGAGAGGAATATAAGTGAATTAATGGAACTGAAGAATACGATACGAGAACTCTGAGAAGTATGCACAGGTTTTAACACTCGAATTGATCAAGCAGAAGAAAGGATATCAAAGGTCGAAGACCAACTTAATGAAATAAAACAGGAAGACAAGATTAGAGAAGAAAAAAAAGGAATGAGCAAAGTCTCCAAGAAATATGGGACTATGTGAAAAGAACTAATTTACGTTTGATAGGTGTACCTGAATGCGATGGAGAGAATGAATCCAAGCTGGAAAATATTCTTTAGGATATTATTCAGGAAGACTTTCCTAACCTAGTAAGGCAGGACAATACTCAACTTCAGATAATACAGAGAACACCACAAAGATATTCCTCAAGTAGAGCAACCCCAAGACACATAATCATTAGATTCACCAGGGTTGAAATAAAGGAGAAAATTCTAAGGGCAGCTAGAGAGAAAGGTCAGGTTATCCATAAAGGGAAGCCTATCAGACTTACAGCAGATCTCTCAGCAGAAACCCTACAAATTAGAAGAGACTGGGGGTCAATATTCAATATCCTCAAAGAAAAGAATTTTCAACCCAGAATCTCATATCCAGCCAAACTAAGCTTTATAAATGAAGGAAAAATAAAATTTTTTGCGAACAAGCAAGCACTCAGAGATTTCATCACCACCAGACCTGCTTTACAAGAGCTTCTGAAAGAAGCACTACACACAGAAAGAAACAACCAGTATCAGTCATCCCAAAAACTTACCAAAAGGTAAAGAGTATTTCCATAATGAAGAATTTATACCAACTAATGAGCAAAATAGCCAGCTAGCATTAAATGACAATATTAAACTCACAAATATCAATATTAATCCTGAATTTAAATAGATTAAACGCCCTAATCAAAGGCATAGACATGCAAACTGAACAAAAAGTCAAAACACATCGGCACGCTATATCCAGATCCATCTCATAAGCAAAGACACAGAAAGACTCAAAACAATAGGTTGGAGGAAAACTAACCAGTCAAATGGAGAGAGAAAAAAAAAACAGGAGTTGTAACTTTCGTCTCTGACAAAATAGACTACAATAGCAACAAAGACTAAAAGAAACAAAGAAGGACATTTACTTAATGGTAAAAGGATCAGTGCAACAACAGGAGTCAATGATCATAAATATATATGCACCCAATACAGGAGCACCCAGATACATAAGACAAGTTTCCAATGACTTATAAAGAGACTTGGACTCCCACACAATAATAGCAGGAGACTTTGACACCACATTGTTAATATCTGACGGATCGACGAGATAGAAAATTAACAGGGACATCTATGATTTGAACTCAGACCTGGAACAAGTAAACTCAGCGAATATCTATAGAATTCTTCACCCCAGGTCCACAAAACATACATTTTTTTTTATTATCACATTATACCTATTTTGAAAGTGGCCAAATAAATGGAAGCAAATCACTCTTTAGCATTTGCACAGCATTTCAGAGATTTAAATGAAATATTGGTTGGCTGTTTGTTTGTTATTTTATTTCCCTATTCCTTCCTGTGTCCACTGCTAAGCACAATTATCGGCAAAAAGAGGTTTTTAATACCTATTTTTAGATAGCATTGCAGCCTGGGCAATAGAGCAAGACTCCTGTTCTCTCTCCCCCTTTTCTCTTTCTCTTTCTTTCAAAAAAAAAAAAAAAAGAAAGAAAGAAAGAAAGTTCCCAAACAGCATAAGTAGAAAAAGTTTTGAGAAAATTTTTTTAGGATAGAAGATTTTGTTGGAGGAAGAAGGAAAAACAGACCATTCCTTTTTAAAGATCCCTATCTGAAAATGACATATTGCTGCATTTGAGAGACGGGATCTATTACTCATTTTTATTCCCCTTGAAGATAAGCCATTTGTAGACAGTGATGTTAAAAAGTGATCGCTTTCTTAAGCATCCTGCTCTTTGCAACATGGCCGACTTCCAATACAAGTCTTCCAATTAGGATTATGTTTCATAGCTGGAAAGTCCACATTCCCTGTAAACCACTGAAACCTCGTTCTTTTCCCTAGCACCTTTGGGCCCAATTATTTCACCACTAGGGTGGGAGCTAAGGGAGTTCTACCATTTAACAACTTTCATTACCCTGTTTGTAAACCTCAGCTCTGCTGTGAACCTCCAAGGACACATTGCGGCTTCCAGGGAACAACTTTTGTTGTGTAGATTCATGGGGTTCTTTTTTCAACTTAGAGCCTTTGGAGTCATCACCCAAAACTTCCTCCTTCAGCCTCTCTCACCAGACCTGCCTCAAATATGTATTGCAGAGGGCAATTCTAACCAGACAAAACAATGACCTATCCTCACTCCAAAGACACTGTTAGTCCTGGTCACTGTAGACTGTTCATGTCAACTCTTCCCAGCTATCTTCCACCAGATCAAACAGGGAGAAGTCTTCCCTTCTTCAGAACTTCAACACATTCTTTATGAGTTTCCAATTTCCAGGAGAGATTAAAACACACTTACAAAGGAAGAACTAAACTTTGCCAAAACTTACTACCAAATTGGAAATTTGAGATAAATAAATCTGAAAAGAGTAAAATTTGCTTTAGCAAATTGTTTTCCATTCTCTATAATGACCGCTCACTCTGAACTTCAGTGCAAACCCTCCCTGCATGCAGACATACAAAGGTGCTGGGAGTGAGAGACTCAGAGAAAAACAGAGAGAAAGACACGGGGGGCTGGGATAGAGACTGCCCTCGCCCCATGACCCAGTGCTCTGCCTCTCCACTGACCTCATGGACTTTGTTTTCTCCCAAGCAATGACTGTTCCAGCACCCAGAAGTAAATGGTGGCCATACCTTTATAATATCCCAATTGAAGGTGAACTATTTAAACTCAACCATAAAGATCCTCCTCAGATAGCTTGCTATTGGTATATAGAAACACTGTAGATTTTCGTGTATTTATTTTGTACCTTCCAGTATTACTTAGTTTGTTTATTAGATCTAAAAGGTTTTTGGTGAAGTTTATAGGCTTTTCTCTATATATGCCGTCCCCACCCTCTGTCCCCACTAGAGGAACACTTCCACTCCAGGTCAGGATCTCTATTCCAAGAACTCCAACAGCCACTAGCCTTCACTGCATTTGGATTACATGCTCACCTAGGCCAACTCCACCCCTGAAAGCCTAAATCCAATTCTTTCATAAATGCTCTATGCTTTTCATCATAGAGATCTTTAACCTCATTCATTAACTTTACTCCTGAGTATTTTATTTATTTATTTATTTTGTAGATACCATGAGTGGGACTGTTTTCTTGGTTTCTTTTTCAGATTGTTTGCTATTAGTGTATAGGAACACTGCAGATTTTTGTGTATTTATTTTGTACTAGGCAATATTCCTTAATTCGTTTATTAGATCTAAAAAGGTTTTGGTGATGGCTATAGGCCTTTCTCTACATAAGATTATGTCATCTGCAAACAGGGACAATTTAACTTCTTCCTTTCCAATTTGTATGCTTTCTATTTCTTTCTTTGCCCAATTGCTCTTACTAGGATTTTCAGTACTATATTCAATAGAAGTGGTAAAAGTAAACATCCCTGTGTTGTTCCAGATCTTTTAAAAAATGTTTTCAACTTTTCCTCATTCAGTATGTGAGCTGTGAGTTTGTGTTATATGACCTTTATTATGTTGGGTTACATTCCTTCTATATCTAATTTGTTGAGATTTTGTTATAGGAAATGTTAGATTTTGTCAAATGTTTTTTTCTGCAGCTGTTGAAATAGTCATATGGTTTTTGTCCTTCATTCTGTTAGCATGATGTATCATGCTTATTGACTTGCATATGTTGAATCATTCATGAATCCCTGGGATGCATCCTACTTTATCATGGCGAATGCTCCCATTAATGTGCTATTGAATGTGGTTTGCTAAGACCATATTAAGGATTTTTGCATTTATGTTCATGAGGAATATTGGTCTGCAGTTTTCTTTTTGTGTGTTGTCCTTGACTTGTTTCATTATCCATATAATGCTGGCCTTACAGTACGATTTAGGGAACATTCCTTCCTCTTTAAGTTTTCAAAATAGTATGAAATAAATTAAATTTCAGTAATGAGGTCCTGGACTTGCCTCTGATGGACGACTTCTTATTACTGGTTCAATTTTCTTGCCCATTTTTGGTCTGTTCAGATTTTCTATTTCTTCATACTTTAATCCTTTTAGACGGTAGTATGTATAAATTTCTTCTAACTTTCCACTTTCTTGGCCTAAATTGTTCATGATAGTCTCATGATCTTTTGTACTTCTATGGTAGCAGTTGTAAACTCCTTTTTCACCTCATTTTACTTATTTGAGTCCTCTTCCTTTTTTTCTTAGTCAAGCTACGGGTTTGTCAACCTTATTTATCTTTCCAAAAACCCAACTCTTTGTTTTCTTGACCTTTTGTATTGCTTTTCTAGTCTCTTTCATTCATTTCTGCTGTAATCCTTATTATTTCCCTCCTTCTACTAATTTTAAGTTGAGTTTTCTCTTGTATTTCTAATGGCTTGAGGTGCAATGTTAGGTCATTTACTGGATCTTTCTCCTCTTTTGATGTAGACATTTATTACTATAAACTTTTCTCTTAGAACTGCTTTCACTGTATCCCGCTGGTTTCAGTATCTTGTGTTTCCATTTTCATTTATCTCAATAACATTTTTAATTTTTATTTTAATGTCTTTGTCACTCATTTGTTATTCAGGAACATAGTTTTTTATTTCCATCTATTTATAAAGTTTCCAAAGTCTCTTCTGTTCTCGATTTCTAGTTTTATGCCATTGCACTCAGAAAAGATATTTGATGATGATTTCAATCTTCTTCAGTCTGCAAAAACTTGTTTCGTGGCCTAATTATGATCTATGCTATAGAATGTTCCATGTGCAGTTGAAAAGAATGTGAATTCTGTAACTGATAAATGCAATGTTTTGTAAATGTCCATTAGGCCCATTTGGTCTGAAAGGTAGTTTAAATCTAATGTTCCTTTGCTGATTTTTAGTCAGGAGATGATTTGCTCATTGCTGAAAGGATGTGCTTCAAGTTCCCCACTATCATTGCATTGCACTCTGACTCTCCCATCAGATCTAATATTTGCTTTATATATTTGGGTGCTCTTGTGTTGGGTGCATGTATGTTCACAATTGTATCCTCTCGTTGAATTGATCTCATCACTATATTATGATCTTCTTTGTCTCTTTTTACAGTTTTTGACTTCAAGTCTATTTTAAGTGATGTAACTATAGCTATTTCTGTTCCTTTCTGGTTTTCACTTGCATGGAATATCCTTTCCTACCCCTTTCATTCTATGTGTGCTCTTACAGGTGAAGCATGTCTCTTATAGGCAGCATATAGTTAAGTTTTTTGTAGAAAAAAAATCTATTCAGCCATTGTATATCTTTTAATTGGATAATTTAACCCTTTTGCACTCATGGCTATTATTGATAGATAAGGACTTAATTCTGCTTTTTATGTTTTTTTTTTTCCCTGCTATTTTGTAGATCTTGTGTCCTTTCCTCCTCTCTCACTGTTTCCTTTTGTAGTTGGGTAGTTTTCTATAGTACTAAGCTTTGATTTCCTTCTTTTTCCCATTAAAAAAAAATTAGATCGATTCAGACATCTACTTTCTCTTTATGATAGAGCTATTGACTATTGGAAGAAATCCAACATTTTGACAGGAGTCATTCTAAACACAAATTCTCGTCTCACCTGCAGTCTCAATGTGGTCTGACAGTTATATTTGGAGTCCAAATAAAGGTAGCAACTCTCAGTGTGAAGGCAGAAGTACTGTAGGAGAGGTAACCAACCCAGTTTATAATTAGGTCCCAGAGAGTCCCCCAGCTAGAGCATTTCCCAGGAAATTCATCATCGATCAATTAATTTGTCTTGGGCACATGTTAATTGGTCACAATCAGTTGATTCTGGTTATTTCTGGGATTTTTTTTTTCCTGATGATTAAGAGTTTCCAGTATCCATTAAGTCTAAACACTTGGAGTTTCTACACATCTTTCAATTAATGAGTATATATTAAGACCCTCTGTTTGCCTAGTTCTACACTGAGCATTAGCAATTAAAAAAAAACTCACAGTCACAGTTTTTAAAGGTTTATATTCCAGGTGAGGCAAGAAAATTAATGTATTTAAAACAGTTGGAAAACAGATTTGGACACACTCAGTCATACTGATAGTAATTAGGGTAGAAATTTTAAAATTAGAGAAATGGTGTCATAGGGAAGTTTTTGGGGCAGATCGGAATGTGAGTCAGGTTATTCAGAAAGAATGCAATGTAGAAGACAGCGAGATGGGAGTACTTGTCTCCATATTTGCAGTTTTTAACTTTAATTTTGTACCCCTTTGTGATTTTAAAGCAGAATGCAACAGATGCAACCAGTGAGAATGGGAATTTGGACTGACAGTAGAATCCTTAATTCTAATTTACCTCCTGAAAAATGCCTTCAGGATCCACATGAAGTTTTGCATAAATGTCTCTTTGGTTGTCTGATAATCTTAAAGGGGTCAGACATTCATCCACAGGATTTATATCAATGAACACGAATCCTTTGACATTCATATCAAATCCACAGGATTCAGTTGCACCTTGGGAATTTTCATCATGTCTCCTGTGTGTGCTCAGCCCAGGACCAAAGTCAGAACTGAACAAGGAGATCTGGAGAAGAGGCAGGTGGGCTCTCAGCCCCTCACATCCTCACTGCATCCCAGATATAAGCATGGCCCCCGTCCATTTTTAAGATCAATAGTGAGAGGAAACTTCCACATCTGGCTTCCACAGAGGAGTAAAGTATCTCTTCTTTGGTTTGAGAGGCATTCTACCTTCTGTAATAGAACAAATAACCTCATAAACACAACCTTACTTTTAAACAAATCTCTTATACTAAAATGTATCTATGCTTAAAATAAAATCCCTTTGTGTGTCTGAATGTTACATTCCATTAAAAGTGCAGAAAAGTACATGGTGTGACTCGCTTTCAGTTACTAAAACAGTTGGTAAAAGTTTTCTCTCCCTGACTTTACATAATTTTATAAGCTTTAGTAAGTTATTTACAATACAACTATACTGATCATTTTGGTCTTTTTATTTCTGGAATACAATGCCTTCTTAAACTAATAAATACAAAATATCATCAAAGTAGATGATAGTTCTTGCAATGAAGAAAAAGAAAACTATTGATTCATAATAGCTTGTAACAATGCAATCATATTTTGTTTTCATTATTTTAGTTTGCTTTGATTATTTTGGTTGTTTGCTGACCATTTTATTCAGCTCATATTATTATGGGTTTTACAGAAATTTAGAAAAGAGATAAAATGCAATGATCAATTCTGAAGTCTGTAGAGGAAGAATGACTGGAAGTATTATATTAACAAAAGAAGCAGGTCCGTTTTCCGAAGAATATGCTTAGTTCCCATGTGTAACTTGTAGGGATCTAAGATTATTGAAAATGAAGTAGATATTCTACATAACATTATGCCATGTATGTCCTCATAGTTCATAAAATCCAGAGCCTTAAAAATGAGGTTATTAAAATAGATTCTAAAACTTAAGTGATTAAAATAACATAATAATGGTATAAGAATAGACAAATCAATATTCTTCATTTTAAAAACCTGTAAATTATGCAACTCAAGGAGTTAGGTACTTATTGACATGAAAACCTGAAGTTGTGTCCATGTACTCTGCATGTACGGGGTAACCCCGTCTTAGTAAGCGTGTGTGCATGCGTGTGGGGGCATAGGCATGCATGTGAGCATGTATGTGTGCAATTACAGAGAGAAATCTGGAAGAATATCTACCTGGCTGTCCACAGGGGTCATCTCATGGCAGTACAGTCTCACATGTGATATTTTTTAACCTCACATTTTGCTTTTGGCTTCTCTGCATTGTTTGAATTTTTGAACCATCGTGTATTTTTAGCAAACAGGCTGAAGCTATTTCCAATGGAAGAAAAAACAAAGGTCAGCAAAATAATTTTCATGCAATGTCTCTCATCAGCTCCCAAGCTTCAGATTTTGAACATGGCTGTTGCACTTGCTCTGTGCATTGCTTCTGCTCTTCCTTTGTGTGATCTTCACAAATTCTAGGTGGAGGGTGAAGGGTATGGATACCACTCTTTGTAACTCAAACTTTGGCTTTGACAATAATATAAAGATCATAGATGTAATGGTGTGGCCTGCATATAATCATTACATGATTGACTTAGGATCAACTTAGTGCCTCTTGGCCCTTGAAATAAACAAAAATATAAATCCCAAGGTGGGGCTCAGATTGGAGGGGTTCCACTTTAGACCCACTGGATGCTATATAATCACAGCTCAGCTTCTCCACACAATTCTCCGTAGGTCTAAGATAAAAGCTGCTGATAATAACTCACAGGGAAGAGGAGGCATGAAAGGAGAAGAGAAAAAGAAAGTAATGTGTAAAACCACACCAGCAAATTCTACCTTAACTTGGGACATGGATGGAATAAGACCCTATTTCTAATGAGGAAAAATGGGGCCATGAAAATAGAAATCATTAAGAACAAGAAAAAAGCATATTTCCCACATATTGTGAAGGTTGTGCTCTATTCACAGGACATCTACAACTTCCCACGTATTATGAAGGTTGCTCTGTAGACAGGTGCCCTCGGGAGGAGAGGCGGGGGCTGAAATAGGGCGTCTCACTGTCCTCATGAGCAGAGCACCCCATGCTGTTGTGACAGTGCCCACGTGTGGTGGGATGGCTGCCTCTGTCCAGTTTCCAGCAATGTGAGCAGCCGTCATTTTCTAATGACACCTTACGCCTCGGCAGCCCTGATTCTCCCATTTGCAGAATAATGCAAGGACAAGACAGGTGACGAAATCAGTTAAGCACTGGAAAGTAAACAGAAGAGCCTTTACTTCTAGGATGAGGTGGATAACGTATTCTTATCCTCCATTGGTGATTATGTGCCATCACATAAAATCCCAAAGGAATTGAAAAAAACCAATTCTGGGGTGGAAGGTTTCTTTGCTAATAACTTAAAATTTACATTCCGTTGTTTAAACCAGTTCCCCTTTCTTTGCAGAAGCTAGTAGATGTCTCTATTTTACCTATGAAACCGTTGTAAAATTAGTCGGTATGTAACTAAAATAATTCCTCAAAAAAGTCATAATGAGGAAATTAGGGAGGGAAATAAAACTAGCAGAAAGGACCTCAAAATTATGGCAAAGAGATTGTCGGAAACGCCAGGTCTCTACCCACAGCAGGTTCCGGCTGTGTGCACTGACATACAGGCATAAGGGAGAACCTGCTGGCATGTGTGTGCCATGATACAGGAGTGGATTTGTGGGATTGTGAACACAGTGCTAACAGAATCGCTGTGGTATCTTAATGTTCCCTCTTTACTATGCTAAATTACACTCTATTCTTCAGCTCTCTACAGAAGCCCTAATCATCAAGTAATATTTATGGTTCTTATCTAAATTCCCCAACTCCATATTTTTATATAGAAAACAACTCAACATTATGATATAAAAATGAGAATCTAGAAATTCCAAAAAGACAATAATTTTTAGTAATAATAAATGAGTTGTTTAATACTAAAAGGATATATAATACAATATAGACCAAGTTCTGTTTTGATAACTAAAGTAATATGGGTTGAATATTATGTAAATAGCTTGGAGAAACTTCTGGTGCAAAAAAACCCAGTGTTATAATTGTCTTTGAGTTTGTGAGAAACACAAGAAGTTATCATACACAACAATAAAAATCATTTTTAAGCAACATAGTCAATGCGTCATAGGAGACAAAATCATAAAGAGTAATGAATTATTTTAAATATATATTTAAGAAAAAGGAGAGCACATCATTCTCAGCAAACTGACACAAGAACAGAAAATGAAATACCGCATATTCTCACTCATAGGTGGGTGAGGAAAAGTGAGAACACATGGGCACAGGGAGGGGAGTACTGAACACTGGGGTCTATTGGGGGGAAAAGGGGAGGGCCAGCAGGGAGGGGGAGCGGGGGAGGGATAGCCTGGGGATAAATGCCAGATGTGGGTGAAGGGGTAGAAGGAAGCAAAACACACAGCCATGATCTATGCAATTGTCTTGCATGTTCTGCACATGTACCCCAAATCCTAAAATGCAATAAAAAATTAAAAAAATAAAATAAAAAAAATAAAATAAAATCTTGAAGTAGTCTTCTCTGGGTTAAATCTGCTTGGTGTTCTATAACCTTCTTGCACCTGAATATTGATGTCTTTTTCTAGGTGTAAAAAGTGTCTGTTTTTATTCCTTTAAATAAACATTCTACCAATATCTCTCACTCTGCCTCCTTATTAAGGTAAATAACTTATATTTTCCCTTTTGAGGTTCTTTTCTAGATCTAGTAGCAGTGCTTTATTCTTATTTATCTTTCTTATTTGACTGCATATTTTCAAATAGTCTGTATTTGAGCTCACTAATTCTTTCTTCTATTTGATTAATTCTGCATTAAGAGATATGCATTCTTCAATGTGTCAACTGCATTTTTCAACTTCAGAATTTCTGCTTGATTCAATGTAATTATTTCTATCTCCTTGTTAAATTTATATGATTTTGAATTTCTTCTCTGTGTTATCTTGAACATTTTTGAATTTCTTCAAAACAGCTAGTTTAGATTTTCTTTCTGAACGTTCACAAATCTCTCTCTCTTCAGGATTTGTCCTTGGTCTTATTTAGTTCACTAGTGAGATCATGTTTTCCTGAATGGTCTTAATGCTAGGGGATGTTTGTTAGTGTCTGGGCATTGAAAACTTAGGTATTTATTGTGGTCTTCACAATCTTGGCTTCTTTGTACCTGTCCTTTCAGGGAAGAATTATTAGGTATGAAAAGGGACTTGGGTGTTTCAGTCTAAGTTTTTACTCACTACAACCATACATGCATTAGGTAGTACCCCAAGCCCAGTAGCACTGCTGTTCTTGAAGACTCCTGGAGATTCTTCTGAATAAGATCCAGAAGAATTCTCCAGATTATCAGGCAGAGACTACCCCCCACCTTCTTTCTCTCACACAAATGGAGTCTCTTTCTGTGCTGAGCTGCCTGGAGCTAATGGAAGAGTGATGCAAGTACCGCTGTGGCCACCACCACTGGTACTGTTCTGGTTAACACCTGTAGCCAGCACATCACTGGTCTCACCCAAGGCCAACTCTAACCACTACCTGGCTACTGCCAATGTAAACTCAAGGCCCTATGTCTCTAAACTCAGCAGATGCTAGAGCCAGCTAGTCTTATGTCCTTCGCTTCTGGATAGTGAATTCCCCCAGGCTCTAGGGATATCCAGAGATGGTGTCC
Organism: Callimico goeldii; assembly: GCA_963573925.1. Lineage (NCBI taxonomy): Eukaryota > Metazoa > Chordata > Mammalia > Primates > Cebidae > Callimico > Callimico goeldii. The sequence goes on along the minus strand of CAUYOR010070326.1, from coordinate 8,034 downwards.
AGGAGCCATGGCCTAGAGTCAGAAACCTTAGAAACCTACATGATACTGTATTCTACTGTGGTTGGCCACTGCAACCAAAAGACAAAGTCCCTTCCTCTCTTCCCTCCCCTTTCCATAGCAGAGGTGTTTCTCCCTGTCTATCACTACCATAGGTCCACAGTCAGGACTCTCAGGATACTGCGGATGTTTACTTATGGCCCATGTGCTCTTCGGTCAGTAGTTGGTGAGTGCTGTCTGGCCTGGGACTCACGCTTTGGACAGTGGGCTCACCTCTGGCCCAGGGTAGGTTCAGAAATGCCATCTAAGAGCCACAATCTGGAATTGGGGATCCCAAAAATTCTTCCCCTCTGTGGCTGAGCTGGTACCTAAACCATAAGACAAAGTCCTCTTTAATATTCCTTCTGCTTTTTGCAAGCAGGACTCTCTCCTCATGGTCATTACTGTTTGGAATGTGCTGGGTCACACCAAAAGCCAGCACATCTCAAAGTCTCACCCAAGGCTCATAGTATTTACTACCTGGTTTCTGGAACCAAGGGCTCTTTAGTCAGTTGATGATGATTCCTCCCAGGACTGAATCCTTCAATGCATTAGTTGTCTTTCTGGACAAGGGTATGTCTAGGGAGTTCATCCAGGAACCAGGGCCTGAAATGTGGGCATCATGACTCTGCCCAGTGCCCTATCCTGGTGTGACTGGACTGGTATCTAAATTACATGATAAAGTGCTCTTTATTTCTTCTCTCTTTTTTTTTTTTTAAGCTGGAAGGGATCTGGCTTAGAGCTGAAAACTGTGCCACCTGTGGTTAGAGAAGAAGCATAAGCAGTCCCTTGGCTTCCCTGGCTGGTGTCTCCCTAGGTTGCATGCCCCCAAGTCTGCTGGCTTAAAGCCCAGCACAAAACTAGGACTTGCCTAGGAGATGCAGCCCTAGTGACCCAGACTGCCTTTCAATTTTACATAAGACCCCAGAATACTTTAGCCTACAGTACTGAGTCTTGCTGACATTCAAGTTCTGACTGAAGTATGGGTGATTCCTTTCTGGCTGCAGCTGTTCTATATCATCTCTCTGTGGATATTGGCTGATTTCTGCCTGGTGCTGGCAGCAAGGAATTCCAGCGCAAAGTTCTACAATGGCTGCATTATTCCTTTCCCAAGTGCACAGATTCTCTGTCCATGTCACACAACCACTGCCCTAGTTTTGGGGAGGAGAGACTTTGCAATTCAAGATTGTGTTTCTTACACTCTTCAGTACTTCTTTAAGCAATATTAAGTTAAATCAGGTACTATGATTACTCACTGGATTTTTGGCTGGTATACAGGTGCTTTTTGGCTAAACAGTTGTCAATTTGATCTTTCTGTGGGAAGGATGATCAGTGGAAGCTTCTATTCATCCATCTTGCTCCATCTTCAACATTCTAATTATTCATATTGTATTAATCTTTTAGAATTATCTCAGGGACTGCGACATGCATCTTTGATATAGTAGAGTCTAATTAGTACTTTTATTCCTCCCTAGACAGTGAAAAAGCTAAATTATTTTGTTTCTAGTCCCCTCCCTCTCATACTTTCCAAGATCATTTTCAGACATTTTAATTCTATGTAAGTTTAAAACCACACATAAAGTTCTTATTGTTATAAATTATAAATTTAGATTTTCACACATTTTCAAAGGATTTGCATTTTTCTTGCATTTTCTCACTTGCACATGGGTTAATTTTCTATTGTTTCTGGATAATATCCATTCATGTTCCCTTTAATGAAGTTCTGCTGGTAATAATTTATATTCTTCCAGTTTTGATTGGTTGAAAATGCTATTGTTTCACCCTTATCTGTTCTCATTTTCATGGAGTATATAATTCCAAGTCAGCAGTTATTTTGTGTGTTACTTTTTTATATATTTTACAGTTTCCATTGAAAAGGCTTCCATCAATCTTACTGTTGCTCCATCAGCATAGTATTTGTGTGTGTGGCTGTGTGTGTGTGGCTGTGTGTGTGTGTGTGTGTGTGTGTGTGTGTGTTTGTATTTATTGCTGTTTTTAAGATTTTCAGTTTGTTTTCAATTTTCTGCATGTCTACTGTAGCACACCTATTTGCAGTTTTCTTTGAGTTCATACTGCTTGGAGTTCATAAAACTTAAATCTAGAGCCAGGTGTCTCATCAGATTTAGAGAGATATAAGTTAATATTTCTACAAACACCACTTCTATGATTTTCATTTTCTTCTTCACATTTTTATTCTGATATAATAATGTGAAAATATTTTTACTGCATACAATATTTCTCTTTTGCTTTTTTCTTATTTCTCTTTATTTCTCTGTGCAATTCAATTATTTTAAAATTGATTAATAAACAAATTCTCTAATATTTCCTTGTTTGTAATTTGCTATAAACCCTTCTGTTGAATACATAATTTAATTTTAAATTGATTTAGTTTTAGAATTTACACTTAATTATCATTTTCTCCTTTAAAAAGATTTGAGTCATCCTTTTCCTTATAGACTAAATAGTATTTTTAATTTTTCATTTTTTATTCTGTGACTTATTAAAAGTATTTATTATAATTTTTTAAAAATCTCTGATATCTCAAAGTTCTGGAGTGTGTGTGTGTGTTTTTTCTCTTTTGATCTCTCTCCAGTTTTAAGTCATAGAATCCCAATTGTTGGTATGCTTACTGATAATTTTATTGAATTTTAGACATTGCCTAGGAAAAGAATATAAAGTGTCTAGATGATATTTTCTTCCAGTGATAATTCATTTTCCTTTCGTCAAAAATACATATGTAAAAGCATATTATCTTGATGCAGTTGAGGCTGTGCTATACGGTTTAATAGGCTGATATTCTTCTGGTTTGTCTATACTCTTAAGGTGTAGTTTTTTGCTCTGTGAATTGCTCTTATGTGATCCTGTCACAGCATTATTGGGGTGTCACTTCACCAGCCAGAAACCTCTGTGGTTGGCAGCAGCTTCTGCCTGAGTATTGCTCACACCTGCTGGGCTTGTTTCACCCACCCAGCCTGGCAGGCTGCACTAAGCTTGTGATACCAGCCAGATCCCCCACCTGCAAAGGGCCATCCAGGCACTGAGTGGCAAGGGCCACTGCCCACAGCCAGGCATGCCAGCTGCTGCAGTAGGGCAGGCATCCACATCTGGATAAGGAGAATGTGGTGGCACCTGAAAGCAGAGCCCCAAAGAGGGTGTCATAGCCCTGGCTCAGGAAACCCCTTGGTCTGGGCTCCCCAAAGTGCAGCACCTCTTCTCTCCATCTTGTCACCTTCAATGTGGCAAATGGAGGGGTGTGTTTCAACCCTGTTGGCTTTACTACTTTTTCAGTGCTGCCTGCCATTTAGTAGGTCTTGAGTTCTTGTCATGTATCCAGGAAGAATGAGGTATATGGACAACTAGAGGGTGAGCAAGTTTTATTGACAAAACAGCTCTCAGGAGACAAAATGGGTAGCTCCTTTCCACAGGCAGCTCATCCCAATGAGTCAGAGACACCCAAAATGGGTAGCTCCTTCCCACAGCTGGTAGTCTTGATATCCATCCAAGTCTGTCTGAGTCCGAAGTTTTCATAGACTCATAAGGGAGAAAGTGCATGCTAATTTGTCTGTGGGTGGCCAAGGGCAGGCCTGGAAGAAGCACCAAAAGTTCTCACTCTGGGACCTAGACTCCACCCAGAACTGCCAGCTAAGCTTCAGGCCATCCATGACTTGAAGGTAAGGTTTCACCAGGGTCCTGCTCCTTTCTGACCAGGAGCCTGTCTGCCTCCTGCCATCATCAACATGTTGTCCACAGTGCACAGGCTGTTCATACTGAGGGGTACCTGCAGGTCCATGCCAAGTTGGGTTCAGTGTCCACAGCCTCCCTCACTGATTTCATCAGTGCCCAAAGTTTTCAAGGAGACCAAGGCAGTGAGAGGGCTAGTGTGTAAACACTGTCCTGAGCACATGAACAACTAGTTGGATTATGACAGTGCTTGGGCTCAATTTCAACTTTGCTTTGACATCAGAGTAGGCTCAGGGAGCGGGAACAGACATTTCCAAGCCTGCAGGGACAGGGGGTTTCCTAGAACCCTGAGAGCACTGGGATGCCTGGGTCCAGACCTGCATCTGGGTGGCTGCAGCTCTGCCTAGGAGTGTGGGGCTCCCAGCCTGCCAAGTGGCTCATCTTGATAGCTACTGCTGCTATCACTCTCAACTGAAGAACTGGGAAATTTACACAGTCTTCTCCAACTTAGTAATTGAAGTAACATAAGACTACTGAAATCTCTGTTTCATTTTCTGATTTTCTGAATTGATTCTTAGTCTCTCCACCAGTATTCAGAAGTCTAGAGAACTAACAAACTATTGGGTGGGAATTGAACATAGAAATTTTGGCTCACTTTTCTGAAATTCCATTTTTCTTTGCCCAGTGATTATTTCACATGCACCCAAAATACTATTTTATACTTTAGACTTGGTCTCTACCAATGGAGATGGATATTGGTGAATGTCTTGAAATTGCCCTGTTCTGAAATTTTCACTTTGGTAAAGCAAGACAATTAAACTCAACTATAGGCCATTTCTGCTACCAAGTTTACTTACTATACAGAGTAGGAAACCCAGAATTCCAGTTGAGTTACATCAGTAGTGTCTTTCATGTTGGACTCCCAGTGAAGGCTTAATGTGAATGAATGAGACTTCAGGGATTGGTATATTAGATAGCAACGTAGAAACTATTCTGTCTTAAAATATTTCTATAGGTATAGCTTTATGGACTTAGGAAAATTAGCTCTTAGTTACAAGTTACATTACACTTAGGAATGCCCAAAACGATGAATCCCCAGTAGTAATGCATAATTGGTTCAATGCATTCCAAATTACAATGCAATTTATCAACTGGAAGTCATTTTTATCATAATCAGTTTTGTCTAGTATCATAATTGACGTCTATTAAGTTTACAGCGAAAAAGACATGAAAGATTAACCCAAACTCAATTTTCCAAAGGAAAAGGGAGATTTGAAATCCTTTATCCCCATAAACTGATGGAAAATTAGAAGCTTATTTGGTCTTAACAAGCTATCCTTCCCTCCTTTGGATCCCATAGATCTTGGTGTCATAGTATTTCTAAATATCTGTAGTCAGTTTATATATTTTAGCCAGTTGTTGATGTCTTTATTTGGAGTGTTAGTGTGTTAGAAACTGTTCTACCATTGTGAGATGTGGAAGTAAGTTAAAAAAAAAATTAAGTTTTGTATAGGTTTTTGAAAAATCATTTCTTTTTTTATTGTGTTTTAGGTTTTGGGGTACATGTGAAGAACATGTAGTATTGTTGCATAGTTACATACTTGGCAATGCGATTTGCTGCCTTCCTCCCCATCACCTATATCTGGCATTTCTTCCCGTGTTATCCCTCCCAAATTCCCCACCCTCCCCCACTGTCCCTCCCCTAGTTCCCCCAACAGACCTCAGTGTGTGATGCTCCCCTCCCTGTTTCCATATGTTCTCATGGTTCAGATTCTGCCTATGAGTGATAATATGCTGTATTTGATTTTCTGTTCTTGTGTCAGTTTGCTAAGAATGATGGTTTACAGGTTCATCCATGTCCCTACAGAGGACACGAACTCATCGTTTTTTGTGGCTGTATAGTATTCCATGGTGTATATGTGCCACATTTTCCCTGTCCAGTCTATCATTGATGGGCATTTGGGTTGATTCCAGGTCTTTGCTATTGTAAACAGTGCTGCAATGAACATGTGTCCTTATAATAGAATAATTTATAATCTTTTAGATATATACCCAGTAATGGGATTGTTGGGTCAAATGGAATTTCTATTTCTAGGTCCTTGAAGAATCACCACACTGTTTTCCACAATGGTTGAACTAATTTACACTCCCACCAACAGTGTAAAAGTGTTCCTATTTCTCCACATCCTCTCCAGCATCTGTTGTCTCCAGGTTTTTTAATGATCACCATTCTAACTGATGTGAGACAGTATCTCAGTGTAGTTTTGATTTGCATCTCTCTAATGAACAGTGATGATGAGCAATTTTTCATATGTTTGTTGTTCTTATGTATATTCTTTTGAAAATTGTCTATTTATATCTTTGCCCAGTTTTGAGTGGGTTTATTTGTTTGTTTGTTTTTCTGGTAAAACTGTCTTAGTTCTTTGTAGATTCTGGATATTAGCCCTTTGTCAGATGGGTAGATTGCAAAAAATTTTATCCATTCTGTTGGTTGCCAGTTCACTCTAATGATTGTTTCTTTTTCTATGCAGAAACTCTGGAGTTTAGTTAGATCTCATTTGTCTATTTTGGATTTTGTTGTCAATGCTTTTGGTGTTTTGGTCATGAAGTACTTGTGTATGCCTGTCTTGAATGCTTTTCGTAGGTTTTCTTCTGGGGTTTTTATGGTGTCAGGTCTTATGTTTAAGTCTTTAATCCATCTGGAGTTAATTTTAGTGTAAGGTATCAGGAAGGGGTCCAGTTTCTGCTTTCAACACATGACTAGGCAGTTATCCTAACATCATTTATTAAACAGGAAATTCCTTCCCCATTTCTTGTTTTTGTCAGTTTTGTCAAAGATCAGATGGTTGTAGATATGGGGCATTACCTCTGAGGCCACTGTTCTGTTCCATTGGTCTATATCTCTGTTTTGGTACCAGTACCTTGCGGTTTTGATTACTGTAGACTTGTAGTATAGTTTGAAGTCAGGTAGCATGATAACTCCAGCTTTGTTCTTTTTGTTTAGAATTGTCTTGGTTATGCAGTCTCTCTTTTGATTCCATATGAAGTTCAAGCTGTTTATTTCAAGTTCTGTTAAGAAAATCATTGGTACCTTGATGGGGATAGCGTTTAATCTATAAATTACTTTGGGCAGTATAGCCATTTTCATGATACTGATTCTTCCTAACCATGAGCATGGAATGTTTCTCCATCAGTTTGTGTACTCTCCTATTTTTTTTGAGCAGTGGTTTGTAGTTTTCCGTGAAGAGATCCTTTACATCCTTTGTCAATTGTGTTCCTAGACATTTTATTCTCTTTGCAGCAATTGTGAATGGCAGTTCATTCTGGATTTGGCTCTCTTTAAGTCTGTTACTGGTTTATAGGAATGCTTGTGATTTTTGCAGATTGATTTTGTATCCTGAAACTTTGCTGAAGTTGCTTGTCAGTTTCAGGAGATTTTGGGCTGAGATGATGGGGTCTTCTAAATATATAATCATGTCATCTGCAAATAGAGAAAATTTGACTTCCTCCTTTCCTAATTGAATACCGTTTATTTCTTTTTCTTGGCTGATTGATCTGACTAGAACTTCCAATACTATATTGAATAGGAGTGGTGAGAGAGGGCATCCTTGTCTAGTGCTGGATTTCAAAGGGAATGCTTCCAGTTTTTGCCCATTCAGTATGATATTGGCTATTAGTTTGTCATAAATAGCTTTTATTATTTTGAGATATGTTACATTAACACCTAGTTAATTGAGAGTTTTTAGCATAAAGCATTGTTGAATTTTGTCAAAGGCTTTCTCTGCATCTATTGAGATAATCATGTGATTTTTGTCTTAGGTTCTGTTTATGTGGTGAATTACATTTATAGACTTGTATATGTTGAACCAGCCTTGCATCCCTGGGATGAAGCCTACTTGATCATAATGGATAAGCTTTTGATGTGCTGTTGCAATTGGTTTGTCAGTATTTTATTGAAGATTTTTGCACCTATGTTCATCATGGATATTGGCCTGAAGTTTTCTTTTTTTTTTTTGTCTCTGCGGGTTTTGGTATCAGGATGATGTTGGTCTCATAAAATGATTTGAGATGGATTTCCTCTTTTTGGATTGTTTGGAATAGTTTTAGAAGGAATGGTACCAGCTCCTCTTTGTATGTGTGCTAGAATTCAGCAGTGAACCAGACTGGACCTGCACTTTTTTTGGTTGGTAGGCTATTAATTGCTGCCTCAACTTCAGCCCTTGTTTTGGTCTATTCAGGGTTTTGAATTCCTCCTGGTTTAGGGTTGGAAGAATGCAAGTGTCCAGGAATTTACCTGTTTCTTCCAGGTTTACTGGT
>CAUYOR010070322.1:0-29358 GCA_963573925.1 Callimico goeldii | reverse complement strand
TATGTTTATTGTGGCACTATTCACAATAGCAAAGACTTGGAACCAACCCAAATGCCCATTAGGTACGCATAGAACTATTTTTTCTAGATGTATTTACTCGTGCCAGTCAGTGTTCAACTAGAGAAGCATAAGCAATAATGGAAGACTGAGAGATGCTAGATGACAGATTTATTACAGGAAGTTGAATAAAGCAATTGGTAGGGCTGGTGAAGCCATCTCTGCAACATCTGTCTCCACATGTAAGGTTGGAGCACAAATCCCTCAATCCATCAGCAAGAAAGGAAATGCCATGAGCCAGCTAGAACCCTGTGAACACAAGCTGGGAACCTCACAGTCATGAGCAGCAGTGCAAACAGCATGAGGTAGAACCCTGGGAAGAAAAGTTGTCATCTCTGTCAGCCTTGTTGCCTCTTCCCTGTGAAGCTGAATGTATGTGCTTCTAGTCCAGGAGTCAGAGAAAATGAAGAAAGAGCAAGTGGGAAGCAAGAGAGAATTGCCGACTCCGCTGGTGCTTTATGTCAATGAGGTGAAACCAGCAACAAGGTGTTTGTGCCACAAAATGGCTGAAACCTTCCTTCCAGTAGTTTCCTTGACAAGATTATTATGCTTTAGCCAATAGTCTATTTTCTTAAATTCTATGCTGTCTCCCTGGAACCCTATTTCATATAGCAAATGTTCAGCTTTCTTAATATGCTGTATTTGTATTTAAATATATGCCTCGTTTTCTAGTTTTAGTCTAAAAAATGATATTGTAAGTCACTTAATTACTTTAGCACATTTGTATTTTGCTTTTCATTAGCTAGAATGAAGATGTTAGTAGAGCCCTTGATATTTCTACTCATTTTATTAGGTTTTGAATGTATATTTATAAACATGAATATCTAACAGAATGTGTTGAATATTTACGCATTGCTTTGCTGCCAAAGTCCATATACATATATCCATGGATTTTGAGATAATTTTCTGAATTGATGGATTTATCCTCATAACACAAGGACTCTTTCTGCATTACTAACCTTTTAGTTATGAATAGCTGTAAGCTATTAAGCATGAGGAATTAACTCTCAGATGAATTTTGAACACAAAGAAATGCTGGTAGTGCTTAAGATGTATCGTGAAACGTTGTGGTGATATACCACTAAATTTATTCCAAAGTATACTTTTAAAACTGCCAGTGGAATCTAAAACTCCTTTTTTTCCCTTTTTAACCATGAAACTTGCCCCAGGTTGCCAAAAATGCAGCCATCAGCATTCCTTAGTGAAGGCAGCTTAGTGCTGTCAGCCATCTTATCTCCCCTGTTGTATGGTTGATTTTCTTTTATCAGTGAATGCAAACATTAAAATGAACCCATAATCTTACCTTAGTTATACAGAAGTTCTCCAGCTGCTTTGGAAACTATCTGCTAATGAAATTAGGCACATATGCATAAGAGAACATATTCACAAATTATAAATATTGCAAAGTAATACAATTATAATAGATGACAATAAAATAATGAAGGAATAAGGTTCAATTAAAGGAAAAATAATTTATAAAGAGACTAATATTTTAGTAACTTTACACAGCAAATTAGATCTAGGGAACTGAACCAAAAATATAATTTAGTTCTTAAATCAGGTTATTTTCCATAAGCATATCATTAGCTCATGTTACAGTGTGATCATGTGCATACATTGACTTCTTAAACCATACATAAAAACCTCAGGATATTTTATTATGATCTTTATACAAAGAACCGGAAGACATTATTTTAGGCATAAAATGACAAAGAGAGGAATAGCAGCTATAATAGTTATGAAATCCTAAAACTTACAGTATATAAATAGATTTTAACTTTGCCTCTAAAGCAAAGGGAACTTCATACAAAATTTCACAAATACCATATTGCTGCATTGAAGCAGAAAGTTATTTTTACATACACAGTTGAACAAAAGAGAATAGACCAGGATGAAAACTTGAAATTTTATAACAATATCTTATATACAGCTATATCAATGTGTACCTTATAGTCACACCTGCTTTAAAAGCCAGGATCATAATGACTAACAATGAGATTTCTCTGCCTTTTATGAGCTCTCGGACTAGTAGGGCAGCACAAGTAATAGTAATTATAAACTTGATTTTAATGTTGTCTTTTATTTTTGAGATAGGATCTCACTCTGTTGTCCATGCTAGAGGACAGTGACACAATCTTGTCTCACTGTAGCCTCAACCTCCTGGGCTCAAGTGATCCGCCTGCTTCAGCCTTCCAAGTAGCTCACACTTCCAAGTGTGAGCCACCACACTCTGCTAATTTGTGTAGTTTTGGGAGAGACAGGGTTTTACCCTGTTGCCCAGTCTGATCTCAAACTCCTGAGCCTTGGCCTCCCAAAGTGCTAGAATAACAGGTGTGAACCACCATACCCAACCTGTCCTCTATTAAATTCAGCAGTGAGTGCAGGGTGATTCCATGATTATTTGTTAAATTACCCATTTACATCACACACACACACACACACACACACACACACACACACGCACACACACACACACACACACACACACACTCATACTGTTTAGTATAGATGATATATTTCGTGGTACTAACTAATATTGAAAATGCAGATTCTTCTAGAACAGAGCCATGATAACTAAGTAGTTCTCCATCTTTGAATCTGGGAAGAACTGCAAATTAGAAAAAACAACGAACAACAAACAAACTCCTACAGAATACTGTGTTCACAGTTGTTTACCTATGTCTGCTCAACATCACTTTACAGTAAATTGTACATAATTAAATGCCACCCTTATTTACTGTGCACTTATTAATATAATTCGTAATTGTCAAAATAACTAGGTTTGGACTTAGCAAAATGTACTTATGTGTGAACTCAGTTATTTGAATAGATTCTGCTTTCTTATCCTTAAAATATCTCGATGATGACAACTATTACACTACTCCCTCCTTCCTTGCTTTTCTATCTCTGATTAAACCTACACGGCTCTTTTTGTCCTCAGATACTTTTCTCCAAGATTCCTATCACACCTTCCTTCCCAGTGTCTAGCCAAAGTTCCAGGGAGACTCTTCTGACCCTTAACCATTAAGTCAAAACTCCAACTTACCATCACCCTATACATTACCATTGTAGTTTCTTATCAGAGAAGTTAGCACAATCTAAAATTATTTTTGCTGCTTATTTATTATTCTTTTGTTTCTTCTCCCTGCTGGCCCTTAAACTCCACAAAAGTGAGTAACTTGCCTGTGTTGCTTTTTACTCTATCACCAACTCCTAGCCTAGTGCCTGGTACTAATTGTGGCCATGAATACTCATTGAGTGGAAGAGCAAACATATGCAACAAATACTAAACATTCAACTTGGCACAAGAAAATTAAATACATGTTATTGTCCTTGCTGACAAATCCATTCTACTCCCAGATTCTAGGTTGATCTTCTTAAAATATGATTTTTTACAACATTACTTAATTCCAAACAGATGTTTTGATAGGAAAAACAAAAACATTTTATTTTGAAAGCTTTTCCAACATGCAAATCTGAATTTCCATCTGCACTTTATCTTTGGCCATGTTCCATAAGGCTGTGCTCTCAACCAAATTAATCTCTACCTTTTTTGCTTCCCACAGTCCCTCTACCTGAAATGCTACTTTCTTATCTCTACTACCTTATTACACCTTCAATTCCAGCCTTAATCTGATCATGGGAAAATTTTCCTTAGGGGAAGGACACCTAGAAAATAAGTGGTATATAGAATTTTCTCTCCTCTCAGGATAAAGCCTAGAATTTGTCCTGAAATAAATAAATGAAGAGTAAAATTAATGTTGTCAATTTTAAACTTAAAAATGTCTAAAGATATTAACATAATGAACAATTAAAATTTTATAATTTCACCTAAAAGTGTGCCTTAATTAACTGGTACCCTTGGTCGTATCCCCATTTTAAAAGCCTTTCACTGTCCTCTGAACTTACCTTAACCCTTACTCCACAGCAATTTCTACCTACTCTGTAATCTTAAAGCATTACTGCTTACAACAATTGCTTTGACAACTTATTTCTCTATAACTTCCTTAGAGGAATATCCTCTTGTTTTGTATATTCTAAATTAGGCCTTGTATATAATAAATGCTTAATAATTTGGGGTTAATTAGATGAATTCTATGCCACACCATGGAATGCCAAATCAATTTTGTAACCTGTCTTTATGAGACAGATACTGATACCATTAACAGAATTGCTTATGTGGCAATTAGCATCATTAAGATAAATTAATGAATCAGATGTCCATTTCTTTAGTCTATAAAACTGGCTTTAGTGATTAGAAACTTTTTTACCAAATTAACAACACTCATCAAATTATTATACCTATGTTTTTATTCATCCAAAAGACATTTATGTGAAATAAAAGATTAGATCAATCTAAGTGATGCTAAAATTGTTTCCACTATTAAATTCACTTAAATAAAACCTTCTGCAAATTAATTCCAAATAAAACAATTCCTAGAGATAAAATAAACTCCTGCTTATATTTACATGGTATGAGTTTTTAATAATTTTTTTGCTTATTTAATTTGATCAGTAATCACCAGGATTAATATAAAAATACAGATATATCAACTCGAATATTAATGTTAAATTTTTGTTTAAAAAAAGAGAAATATTTCCCAGGAATTTTTTTTGAAACGAATAATGGACAAAGTTTAGCCTAAACTGTTGGTTGAGATTCACAGCTTCTCTTCACCATAAAAGTCATAACTGAAGAAAATTTTTCTCCCATTACTGTTTTTAAACATACTATGTTGGAGTTTCTTTCTCTTGTCACTAAATATTTTGAGCAGTTTCCATGATATTTTGGTTAATTTTATCATTAAGAGGAAACCTAATTTTACCTAACAATTGTTAACAACTTAATCCTATTCCATTGAAAACATATGTTGTGTCTGATTCTACATATATTTTTCTCCTAATTTCAGTACTGACAGGCTCAAAAATTCCCCTTGAGAAGATGAATAAACTTGTGTTTTGTCACCTTTTGGCTTTTTCCTTTTTATCTGCCCACAATCTTTTAGGTCTTCCAGGGAAGGTTTGGATCAGAGGAAAAAAAAGCAAACATCCATTTGCATGCTATTGCTATTAATATTCCTTTCTTAGCTAGTGTGGATGGAAAGTTATGCTCCATTTTGTGCCAAATATACAATCAGCTCTTTCACAGATCAGCTTTGTTCACAGTTACAGGGCCACTAAGGGGGCACAGCAATGCCCAGTTATCAGCCTTCTGTTATTGGTGATACAGATTTTGGTTAATTTCCTGACATTTTCCTTCATGCCATGGCTGTTCTTAGTGGTCCATTTCATAATAGGCAACCTTGTCTCTCTCAGTAGATGTAACATGTGATCGTGGTGTTAGCAGTATTATTATTGTGAGGCTGGTTTTATATAATGAATCGAGGCATATTTCATCTTTTTATGTTTGTAAAAAATCCAGATGATGTCTTGAAAAGCTTGGTGGAATGTACTCTGAGAAAACAATCTGAATCTTGTGCGTCCTTGTTGAGAAGATACAAATATAAATGTAAAGTATCTCTTCTACCTTGTTAAAAGTCAGAGCTGTGCTTGTGCTTTATGTTTTCCATGAAACCATTTTGGCGTCTACCTCTGTTATGAGAGAGATGCTTTATTTGTGCTTTAATTCTGTGGTGTTTTCTTAACTTTGATTATTATTATTTTAAGGACAAAACTGGGTTCCTAAAGCAATCATCTTTAAGGGTATTTTTCCTGAATAAGTTTTAAATACTTCATTTGAAATTCTTTGGATGTATGCACAACTTCTGAGGCCTGTATTTCTCTATTCCTGAGAACGTTTTCGTCATGATTTCATATTTGAATAACAGTTTGGCTGGCTATAAAATCCAAAGATATTTTCCTCCCATATTTTGAAAATACTATATGTCTGTCTTCTTGTACCAAATGTTACTGTGTAAAAATACATTATCATTCTATGTACAATCTGTTTTTTTCTCTTTGAAAGCTTCCAGAATTTTCTCTTTGTCTTTTATATTCTCAAATTTTAATAAAATTGCAAGTGAAGTTTTTTTCATTGCTCCCCTTTATTATCTATGGATGTTCTTAGTTTTATTTGATAAATCTGATAAATTTATCTCTATTATTATTTTTCAAATATTTATCATTTTCATTTGTATTTTTAGTCTCTCTGGGACTTATATTACCTGATGTTTAGTATCTCAGCTCTCTTCTCTTTTTTATTATACTTACTATATGGTAATTATTTTTTTCATTTGTGGGTGATTTTCTCAATCTTCTTTCATAATGAACTAATTTATTCCTCATATGTATTCATTCATATTATTTACTTCAACAGTTAACCCAATGGATTAACGTCTAAGCACTGCAAGGCACATAAGGTGCACAGGTAAAACTAGTTTATTAGAGGAGTTTGAAGGAAAATGGTCAATAGAATGTATACAGTTCTCTAAACTCCTGCCATCACACTGAAAGGACTCCTTGAACCTGCTTTTTTGTTTGTATGTTTGTTTTGTATGAACTGTTACACTCCAGAAAGACACAACAGTAGAAAGAGTAGAGAGAGAGAGCACTGGAGATAATGGAAATGTCTAAAATTTACTATCTGTGTTACCATCTTGCTGTTTTGCAAAACATTCTTTTCTTGGTTTCTGCTGACTGCTGGGTCAACATTTTCTAAGAATGATTGCGGCTGAGTTACAAACATCACTCAGAGATAGAGTGGATTGTCTTTCCACACTATCTGTTATGTTCATTTTTTCAACTATTATATTCCTTTCAACTGAATCTTTTTCTAATTTTTTTTGTTAATACCATCTCATAGTTTTTAGTATGTTAGTTAAATTATACTGAATCCTTGATCCATCTATTCTAATATATCTGTGGTAGATGGCATGCCTCATTTGTTCTTTTTCATTTTGAGGGACTGCGTTAGAGGGACTTCCCAGGGTCGGCTGAGGGCTTCGTTTTGAGCAGAGGACTTCCAGCCTCTGCTGGCTAGGGAACTTTTGTTTCTGCTTTTCCACCTCCGGCTAGTTAGGGGCCTTAGTTTCTACTTTTCCCATTCTTTTAGGGGCCTTAGTCTCTACTTTTCCCCCCTTTTCCCATTCTTCCGACTTAGGGAGGCAAGGTTACTTTGAAAGAGTGAGCTCCTCAAATTCAGATTACTTAGGTCTGTGAGTTTATATTTCCACTGAGGATATTGAGACCCATGCTCAGTAACTCATCCCTTCAAGGTTTTCCCCTTCTCCTGGAGTGAGAAGCGAACCCAAGGGAAGGACTCCACGCCTTCAACTGTTCTTCCCCAGCCCAGGATGTTACTACCACTGGTGTTTGGAAAGCAATTTCCGGAAGTTGATCAGTTCTTACACATTTTTTTCTCCCAGCTAGTAACCCACAAAGTTTTAATTATATTTCTGTGTATACCCACCACAGAGATCTGACTTGCCATAGGTGTATGATTAGACAGTGACAATTTGAAGGCAAGGTGGACTTAGATATAAAAGTGTTTATCACAGAATCTGTGTTATCTTACTGGAATGATGCCTGTTTGCCTCTTGCCACAAGCTAAAGCAACTATCACTAAGGCATACCTGTTCAAAAGACAAACATTTTCCCCAAGAGTTTTTCCTTCCTTGGCATTTCAGTCTAATTTCTCTAGGGTTGGTTTGGGGAAGATGCCAACAGCTTTTGGCAGATCAGCATAATGATAGAAACTGGTTGTTTTAAAATTTCTACAGAAAGAAATTCATTGAGGTTTACTTTCAATCAATTTTTATAAATATTTTATGTCATCTAAAACAATTTACTCTGTGTCATCAGAATTTAAAGAGTGATCTATATGCTTATTAGGACAATGCATTATATTATTCAAAACCTTTATCTCTGTTATCTGAACTCAAAGCAGTCAGTTAAGTTTTCCTACTGTTGACTTCACTGAGTTTCTCTTGTACTTCCATGATTTTGGCTTTATATTTCAATGTTTTGTTTTAATTCGGAAAAAACATTATAGTGCTTGTTTCTTTGTGGATTTCTCTCTTTTGGTTATCATTTTAAGTGCTCATTTCTGAATTCATATTTGTCCAACATATTGTGACTCAAACTAAGTTATACACTTAGTCAATAACTATGTCTTAGTTTTTAAACTAGTTCTGATACCTATATTTGTGTTTGTTAATTGTTTACTTGCTTTTATCTGTGTTTAATTTCTTCTCCGTGTGGTCATTTGAATAAATTATGATTTTGGTAGTGTGGGTTATACTTACATATTTCATTTATTGTTTATCAACTTTAAAAATAAAACAAGAATTCTAGATTTGCTAGTACAATAGCTTCAAACTAAATCGTAATCTATCAATACATCTTTCTAAAACTCAAAGATCAAATTGAGAGAAAATAAAATCACCCATAGACCATGATTTCATGTTAGTAAGAGACAGGGACTTTCATTTTATTCATGTACCTTTTATTTACATATCTGCGGGAAAAACATATCTGAGGCTTACAAAAATGTGTACAGAGCCCAGATTATGCTCCCTTGCATGTTAAAGGCAACAGGGAAGAGAGCATAGTACATTAAGGTTCTAGAGGTGAAAATAAGGATTGCATCAATGATGTTTTATTCCCAGAAGAAGTAGACTTTTCTGCGAATGGAAATGCTGCAAGCAGTTCTGGATTCTAATAAATCAAAGGGTTAGCTATCGGTGATTAGAAATTTGGAGAGTCTGTGAGAACACAAGTGGCAGTCTTAGAAAGACACCATTTCATGATGGGAAACACATTTTGGAGAGGAGAAATGTTTTCTGGTAGGCTCAGTGCTAAAATAGAGAAGGCACTGTTGAATGAACATGATAAAGCAAGGTAGAATAAAAGAAGCAGAAGGTGCGATGCAAAAAAGAAAAGCACTATACATTGAAGAAAGGATGCTTTGTTATAGCAACAGAAGTGTCTGCTCTTGAATTACAAAAGCGTTCATAAGTCCCCCTGCTATTGCTAGTTTAAAAATCTTAAAAATGAATATAAACACCACCAGAAAATTCATTAACAGCACAGTTGTTATAAGAAAAATGAAAACAGGAATAAAAAAATCATTAGCAGAAAATACACAAACATGCACATATGCACATACATACAATATCAACCCATGAAGCAAATTATAACAGAACAAGCGAATTTATGTCTGAAAGCAAATGCAGATACAGGGTAATTTAAACCGAGCCAAGTAAATTTTTGGAAAGATACCTAAGAATAAGAAAAAAAAATCATTTCAGAAAATAAAAGCAAATTGCAAACTTTGAATGCATATGCTGAGAATTCAATATGAAACACAAAGGAATGCATAAAAAGATCCAAGAAAACTACACAGGAAGATAAGTATTTAATAATTGAAATAAAGTGATAGATGTTGAAGGTAAAAAGAACGCAACATAAATATGATTGGACATTCTGAAAAATGGAAATAATCGTAATGTAAAAATAACTAATTTTTATCTTATTTTTTATTTTTATGAATACATAGTAGGTATATATCTTAATGGGGTATATAAGGTATTTTGATACACATATATAGTGTGTAATGTTCACAACAGGGTAGGTAAATGCAGTACCCATCATTCAAGCATTTGTAATTCCTTTGTGTTACAAACATTCTAATTATACTCATTTAGATTTTTTTGTTTTTTTTTTTTTTGGTGGGGGAGGACAAAGTCTCACTCTGTCACCCAGACTGGAGTGCAGTGGTGCAATCTATACTCAGTTCAACCTCTGCCTCCCAAGTTTTAGTGATTCTTGTGCCTCAACTGCCGGAGTAGCTGGGATTACAGGCACGTGCCCCTACACCCAGCTAAATTTTCTGTTTTTTGTTGTTTTAGTAGAGATGGGGTTTCACCATGTTGGCCAGGATGGTCTTGATCTCCTGACCTCATGATCTGCATGTTCTGCCCACCTCAGCCTCCCAAAGACCTGGGATTACAGGTGTGAGCCACCGCACCCAGCCTCTTTTAGTTTTTTTAAATGAATAAATTATTGTTGGCTATAGTCATACTGTAGTGCTATCAAATGCTAGATCTTATTCATTCTATCTAAATATATTTTTGTACCCTTTAACCCCCTTCACCCACTACCTTTCCCAGCCTCTGGTACCATCACTCTACTCTTAATTTCCATGAATTCAACAATTTTAATTTTTAGCTCCCACCAATGAGTGACAACATGCAAAGTTTATCTTTCAGTGGCTGGCTTATTTCACTTAACTAATGGTCTCTAGTTCCATCCTGGAGGCTGAAAATGACAGGATTTTCCTTTTATGGCTTAATAGTACTCCATTGTGTATATGCACCATATTTTCTTTCGTCACTCACCTGTTGATGGGCACTTAGGTTGCTTCCACATATTTGCGATTGTGAATAGCGCTGCAGTAAACATGTGAATGCAGAAATCTCTTTGATATACTGACTTACCTTCTTTGGGGTATATACCTAGCATTGGGATTACTGGAGCATATGACAGCTCTAGTTTCAGATTTTGAGGAACCTGTATACTGTTCTCGATAGTGGCATTATTAAATTTACACTCCCACCAACAGTATACAAGAATTCCCTTTTCTCCTGATTTTTGCCAGAATTCACTATTGCCTATATTTTGGATAAAAGTCATTTTTACTGGGGTGAGATGATATTTCATCATTGTTTTGATTTGCATTTCTCTGATGATCAATGACATTAAGCACCTTTTTTATATACCTGTTTTTCATTAGTATGTTTTCATCTAAGATAGGTCTGTTCAGATCTTGCCCATCTTTAAATCAGGTTATTAACTTTTTCCTATTGAGTTGTTTGAGCTGCTTACATGTTCTGATTATTCACACATTGTCCAATTGATAGTCTGCAAATATTTTCTTCCATTCTGTAGGTTCTCTCTTCACTTTGTTGATTATTTTCTTCGTAATGCAGAAGCCTTTTAACTTGATGTGCTTCCATTTGTTCATGTTTGCTTTGTTTGCCTGTGCTTATGCGGTATTACTCAAGAAATTTTCACCCAGACCAATGTCCTGGAGAGTTTCCTCATTTTCTTTTAGTAATCATAGGTTGAGGTCTTAAATTTAAGTATTTAATTCATCTTGATTTGATTTTTGTATATGGTGAGAGATAAGAATCTAGTTTTATTCTTCTGCATATGGATATCCAGTTTTCCAGAACCATTTCCTGGAAGGATTGTCCTTTTCCCAATATATGTTCTTGGCACCTTTGCCACAAATGAGTTCGCTGTAAATACATGAATTTATTTCTGAGTTCTCTACTCTGTTCCATTGGTCTGTCTGTTTTTAATGCCGCACTGTTTGCTTCCTATAGCTAGGTAGTATAATTCGAAGTCAGGTGATGTGATTCCTCTGGCTTTGTTCTTTTTTCCTCTGGATGACTTTGGCTATTCTGAATCTTTTGTAATTCCATATAAATATTAGAATAATTTTTTCTACTTCCATAAAGAATGTCATTTCTATATTTTTGGTATCCTCTTTAATTCATTTGTGTTTTACAATTTTCATTATAGAGATCTTTCACTTCCTTGGTTACATTAATTCCCACATATTTTATTTTTATTTGTGGCTGTCATAAATTTGATTACTTTTTAAGTTTCTTTTTGAGAAGACTCATTGTTGGCATATGGAAATGCTACACATTTTTGCACATTGATTCTATATTCTGAAAATTTACTGAATTTGTCAGTTCTAATAGTGTTTTTGGTGGAGTCTTTAGCCTTTTCCACATATAAAACCATGTCATCAGCAAATAAGGATAATATTTTATCCTTTCCAATGTGGCCGTTCTTCATTTTTTTCTCTCATTAAATTGCTGTAGTTAGGACTTCCAGTATTATGTTCAGCAGTGAAAGTGGGCATCCTTGTACTCTTTTAGTGCTTAGAAGAAAGGCTTTCTGTTCTACTGCCATTCATCATGATACTAGGTGTACATATGTTGTATCTGGCTTTTCTTGTGTTGAGGTATGTTCCTTCTGTACCCAGTTTTGTGAAGTTTTTTTTTAATCATAAAGGGATGCTTAATTTTTACCAAATACTTCTTTAGCATCAATTGAAATGATCACATGGTTTTTGTCCTTCATTCCATTGATATGATATATCACATTGATGGATTTGTGTGTGTTGAACCATCCTTCCATCCCTGAGATAAATCCCACTTGGTCATGAGAAATGATCTTTTCAATGTGTTGTTGAATTCAGTTTGCTAGTATTTTCCTGAGGATTTTTGCATCAATTACTTCAGGGATATTGGCCTGTAGTTTTCTCTTTTGATGCGTCTTTGTCTGGTTTTTGTATCAGGGTAATACTGAAGCTCTAAAATGAATCTAGATATATCCCATCCTCCACTATTTTTTGGAGTAGTTTTAGTTGAATTGCTATCTTCTCTAAATGTCTGATAGAATTCAGCACTGAAACCATCAAGTTTCTTTGTTGATTTTCTGTCTGGATGATATGTCCAGTGCTGAAAGTGGGGTGTGGAAGTCTCCAGATCACAGTGTATTGGGGTATATCTCTCTCTTTAGCTCTAATACTGTTTGCTTTATATGTCTCTGTGTTTCTGTGTTTTGTGTGTGTATGTATATTTATAATTATTATATTCTTTTACTGAATTGATTCCTTTATCATTATATAATGACCTTTTTTCTCTGTTTATAATTTTTATCTTGAAATCTATTTTATCTGATATAAGCATAGCTATTCCTGCTGTTTTGTGGTTTCCATTTGCCTGGAATGGCTTTTTCCATCACTTTATTTTCAGCATATGTGTATCTTTATAGGTGAAGTGTGTTTCTTGTAGGCAACAGACTGTTGGATCTTGTATTTAACTCATTCAGCCACTGTATGTTTTTTGACTGGGGAATTTAGCCCATTTACATTATTCAATATTATTATTAATAAGAGGACATACTCCTGGTAATAGTTATTTGTTTTCTTGTCGTTTTATGTTGTTTTCTACCTCCTTTCTTTCCTTTGTGTCTTCTTCTTCTTCTTCTTCTTTTTTTTTTTTTTATTTTTGGACAAGGAGTTTTGCTCTGTTGCCCAGGCTGGAATGCAGTGGCATAATATTGGCTCACTGCAACCTCTGTCTCCTAGGCTTAAGCAATTCTTCTGCCTCAGCCTCGCAAGTAGCTGGGATTACCGGTACACATCAACATGAATGGCTAATTTTAGTATATTTAGTAGAGATGGGGTTTCACCATGTTGGCCAGGCTGGTCTCAAACTCCTGACTTCAAGTGATTCACCCACCTCAGCCCCTGAAAGTGCTGGAATTACAGGCAGGAGTCACCACTCCCAGCCCTGTATTTCTTTAAATGAAAGTAATTTTCTCTGGTGCTATGTTTTAATTTCCTGCTCTTTATTTATTTTTTATCTGTTGTATGCTTCTTAAATTTGAGATTACCATGAGGTTTGCAGATGTCTATAATCCATTATTTTAAACTGATGACAACTTAACACTAATTGTAAAAACAAACAAACAAGCAAAGAGAAAACTAATAAAAATTCTACACTTTAGCTTCATCTACAACTTTTTACCCTTGTGCTGTTTCTATTTAACTTACTTTGTCTAGGTCTTGAAAAGTTGTCATTATTTTTCATAGGTACTATTTTTGTCTCTCTATTCAAAATATGATAGTTCACACCCTAAAATTTCAGTGTTACAATGTTCTGTTTTTTTTTGTGTGTGTATTTTACTACCACTATTGAATTTTGCACGTCGGATGATTTCTTACTGCTCACTTACATTAGTATCTTTCAGAAAGAAGAATATCCTTTAGTATTTCTTGCAGGATAGGCCCGATGTTGATGAAATCCCTCAGTTTTGTTTGAGAAAGTCTCATTTCTCCTTCATGTTTGAAGATTATTTTTACTGAACATACTATTCTAGGATTAAAAAGATTTTTCCCACAGCACTTTACTTTTACTTTTACTTTTATTTTGTTTGTTGTTTGTTTGTTTGTTTGTTTGTTTTTGAGATAGAATCTCACTGTCACCCACGCCAGAGTGCAGTGGCATGATCTGGACTCACTGCAACCTCCACCTCCTGGGTTTAAGTGATTCTCTTGCCAAAATCTTCTGAGCAGCTGGGATTACAGGCACATTTCACCATACCCAGCTAATTTTTGTATTTTTTAGTAGAGACAGGATTTCACCATGTTGGCCAGGCTGGTCTCAAACTAGTGACCTGAAGTGATCCACCTGTTTCTACCTCCCAAAGTACTTGGATTACAGGTGTGAGCCACCATGCCCAAACTCCTACAACATTTTAGAGATGCCATGTTTAATGAGAAACACCCAGAACCATAGTAAAAAATTATCCTCCAGACTGGCAAAGAGCCAAGAGACCAAAGAATGACTTGGACAGGTTCATCTTGGTGACTAGAAGAGGTTATTAGGGCTTCTATTTCAGACACTTCTGGATGGCAGAAGGACAGCTTTAGACATAAGCACCACCTCTAATCCATAAGCTGCTTTTAAGCTAATTTTCTGGCTCTTTGTCTATTGTGTGTGTGTGCAATGAAACTGTTTTTCTTGGTAGGTTTTCATATATTCTCCAGGATATTTGGGTTATCAGGGACACCTGCTCCTCAGATGGAGACGAGGGCTTGGCTCATCACCTGGCCTTCAGGGACTGGACATACAACCTTTAGAAACATGATAGGGTCTGGTCACACTACACCATATAACTGTCTCCTGGCCTGTAAGATTTCTACTGAGAAGCCTGCTGCCAGACATACTAAAGCTCCACTGTGTGTGTGTGTGTGTGTGTGTGTGTGTGTGTGTATACACATAATATATTTTATATATTATATATATTTTATATAATATATATATTATATATATATATGCATACATAGTTTTTCTTCTTGCTGCTTTTAGAATCCTTTCTTTATTCTTTGCCTTTGGGAGTTTGATTACTAAATGCTAATGACTTGACATAGTCTTATTTTAGTTAGATCTGCTTAGTGTCCTATGACCTTCTTTTTTTTTTGAGATGGAGTTTCGCTCTTGTTACCCAGGCTGGAGTGCAATGGCACGATCTCGGCTCACTTCAACCTCCGCCTCCT
Organism: Callimico goeldii; assembly: GCA_963573925.1. Classification (NCBI taxonomy): domain Eukaryota; kingdom Metazoa; phylum Chordata; class Mammalia; order Primates; family Cebidae; genus Callimico; species Callimico goeldii. The sequence goes on along the minus strand of CAUYOR010070322.1, from coordinate 14,219 downwards.
GGGTTCAGGCAATTCTCCTGCCTCAGCCTCCTGAGTAGCTGGGATTACAGGCACGCACCACCACGCCCAGCTAATTTTTTGTATTTTTAGGAGAGACGGGGTTTCACCATGTTGACCAGGATGGTCTCTATCTCTTGACCTCGTGATCCACCCACCTCGGCCTCCCAAAGTGCTGGGATTACAGGGGTGAGCCACCGCGCCCCTATGACTTTCTTGTAGCTGAATATTGATATCTTTTTCTAGGTTTGGAATGTTCTATTCTCTGTTATCATCCCTTTGAATAAATTTTCTACCCTAATCTCTCTTTTTCTCTTCTTTAAGGCTAGTAACTCTTAGATTTGGTCTTTTGAGGTTATTTTCTATATTTTGTAGGCATTCTTTATTCCTTTTTATTCTTTCTTCTTTTGTCTCCTATAATTGTTTATTTTCAAATAGACTGTTTTCAAGTTTAGTAATTCTTTGTTCTGCTTGACCAATTCTGCTGTTAAGACTCTGATGCATTCTTTAGTGTCAATTGAATGTTTTCAGCTCCAGAATTTCTATTAACTGTTAAAAATTACTTTAATCTCCTTGTTAAGTTTATCTCATAAGATTCTCAATTCCTTCTCTGTTATCTTGAATTTTGTTGAGGTTCCTCAAAACAGTTATTTTGAATTACAATCTAAAAGATCACACATCTCTGTCATTCTGGATTTGGTCAGTGGTTTCTTACTTAGTTTGTTTGGGGAGGACACGTTTTCCAGGATGCTTTTGATGTTTGTGGATATTTGTAGGTATCTAGACAATGAACAGTTAGGTATTTATTGCAGTGTTTACAGTCTGGGCTTGTTCGTGCCTATCCTTTTTGTGAAGACTTTCCAAGTATTCAAAGGGTATTATGTGTTGTGATCTAAATCTTTGATCACTCCACATCTGCATCAAGGAGCACCCTGTAAGCTCAGTAAGGATGTGGCTCTTGCAGCCTCATGGCAGTACCATCTTGGTGGTCTTGGGTAAGATTCAGAGAATTACCTGAATTACCAGGCAGAGACTCTTGTTCTTTTCCCTTCCCTTAAACAAACAGATTACTCTCTTTCCATGCTGAGATACCCAAAGGTGGGTTAGGGATAACACAGGCACCCCTGTGGTCACCATCACTGGGACTGCACTTGGTCAGACTTGAAGACAGCATAACATTGGGTCTCACCCAAGGAACGTGGTGACCACTGCCTGGCTACTGTCAGTGTTCATTCAAGGCCCAAGGACTCTTCAGTCAGAAAATGGTAAAGTTTGTGTCTTTCCCATGAGGGTGGCAAGCTCCCCCTGGTCCAGGCCTGGTCTACAAATGTTGTCCCAGAGCCAGAACCCATAGTTGGAAACTTTAGGAATCTACTTGGTGCTCTATTCTATTTTGGTTGAGCTGGCAACCAGACTACAAATACCTTGTCACTCTTCTCTCTTTCTTCCTCATGCAGAAGGAGTCTCTCCCTGCGGCCACCACTGCCCCAGATCTGTAGTGAGCACTACCTGGCTACCACCAATGTTCTTCAATGCCCAAGAACTCTTCAGTCAGCTTTTGGTGAATGCTCTTAGGCATGAGTTAGCCCTTCAGTGAAGTGGGCTCCCTTCTGACCTAGGGCAGGTCTAGAAATGCCATCCAGGAGCGTAGGCCTGGGATTAGGGACCCCAGGCACCTGCTTCATGCTTTACTCTACTGTGGACAAGCTGATGCTCAAGCTTCAATACCAAGTTCTCGTTACTCTTCCTTCTCCTTTTCTCAACAAGGAGTCTTTCTCTGTATGTACACATTGCTGGAAGTATGCTGTGTTACAACTGAAGCCAGCATGGCCTTGTGTCTCACCCAAGGCCAGCAGCGAGTGCTGCCTGGCTACCATTGCAGATTATTCATGGTCCTAGGGCCCTTTAGTCAACAGGTGATGAATTCTGCCAGAACTGGATCCTTTCTTTCAAGGCAGTGGGTTTCCTTCTGGCCTAGGGTGTGTCTAGAAATGTCATCAAGAAGCTAGAGCCTGGAATGGGAGGCTTGACACACTGCCTGGTACCCTACTTTTCAATCACTGGGATGGATCATTCCCCTCTGTCTAGATCTGGTCTAAAAGCTTTCTCTGAAGGCACAAGCTGAATTCTTCCCCATGTTGCTTTCTGCTGTGAGAGGGCGGTACTGAGTTTCAATGCAGTCTCGCAAGCCCTCTCTCCCAGGAACACACAGATTATCTGTCTGCACCATACAGCTGCTGCCAGGGGATGGTGGAGGGTGGCATTGAAAATTCAAGACAGTCTTTCCCCCCATCTTCAGTTTCTCTTTCCTTGTAATGATGTTAAAACCAGGTACTGTGATTGCTCACTTGATTTTTCATTCCTATGAAGGTGCTTTCTTGTGTAGACAGTTGTTCAATTTTGTGTTTCTACTGTGGGGAGAGCAGATGTCTGGAGGTTTTTGTTCAACCATCTCACTCCGCCTATCAATAGTACTAATATATAATGTTAAACAAATGTCTAACTATGTTCCAGAAATCAAAAAAATAAGAAACAATTTGAATGGAGCTAGTTCTTCTTTTTTTTGAAACAGTTTCAACTGTGATGCCCAGGCTAGAGTGCAGTGGTGTGGTCTTGACTTACTACAACTTCTGCCTCCTGGGTTCAAGCGATTCTCCTGCCTCAGACACTTGAGCAACTGGGATTACACGTGTGCACCACCACCCCTTGCTAATTTTTGTATTTTTAGTAGAGACATAGTTTCACCATGTTGACCAGGTTAGAATTAATGGAGGTAGTATTTAACTAAAAATTTAGTTAAAAGATCAATTCTGAAAAATAATTTTTCTATCATTAAATTTGACATTAGGAAAAAATTCTTTTTGGGTGTTCATGCAAAACATCAAAGAAAAGAAAAAGTCAAAGGAAACAAAAAATCAAAAAACCAAGTAAGTTAAGCATAAAATGTCTTAATGATATTTTGTAATATATAACTTTAGGGTAACAATTTTTTTAAAAAAATTCAAGACAAACATTTTAAGAATCAAGAATACAGAAAATATTTTCAATATGCAATAATTTGGTGAATATTATGCTCATGAGCTATTCAGGTAAAGTTTATTATAAATGATTTATTATAGAAGGCACTTTCTTTTAACCAAAGGATAATTGGGAAAATAATTTTATAGGATTGGTGGTGAGAAATTCTTTTCACAGCCACACATGTGTTAATTTTATGATTATAACAAAGATTGAAATGAAGATGAAAGAGTAATAGGTAGAAATTATATAATTAGGAAAAGTAAACATTACAATCTGTTTTTGACTGGGGAAAGATGCCATTTAAAAAGAGGAATTTAATATTGTAATTTCACTAGAACAACCTGGCTCCACTTTTATGTGATAAACTTGTGAGTTATTTTTAGTTGCTATGAACCCCCAGGTTGATGGTCACATAAACTGAGCATGCGCAGATCAGCCAAGAACACACCCACTTAGATGAAACCTAAGTGCTCAGACCAAGGAGTGGGGACTGAATTAAGTGGATACGGCATGGCAGGATCAGATCAAATACTTTCTTGTGTTGCCCTGAATGATCCAGTTAGATTATGTGTCCTGGCATCACCTTATTGCAAGATCCAATAGCTCACACCTCATATCCTAGCTTATAAATCTCAACTCATCCTTCAGCTTGGGGAGACAGATTTGCGAGTTTCTTCTTGTCTACTTGCCAGTCATTTTGCAATAAAGCTTCTCTATTCTCAAAAACTAGTGCCATGGTATTCACTTCTATGTGCAAATATTGCTTGGTGACAATATTAGCCTATTGATAATATCTAGGTACCATCAGTACAATATTAGCATATTGATAATATTTGAATACTAAATAGGAATGAAATAAGAATAAATAGGAATAAAATGTTAATCAATATGTCAAACCAAATATTATATGTGTAAAAATAAAAACAAAGGGACAAAAGACATATTAAAGATCATATATAAACTAGTTATAAAAAGTGTGTATAGATTTAACTCAACTAAAGCTGAGACTCAATACTTTATAAAGAAAAGAGGTTTATTTGGCTCACAGTCCCACAAGCTATACAGGAGGCATGGCTGTGGAGGTCTCAGGGAACTTACAGTTATGGCAGATGGCAAAAGGAAAGCTGTCACATCTTCAAATGGCAGAGCAGGAAAGACAGAAAGAGCAAAGGGGGAAATGCTACACACTTTCAAACAACCAGATCTCATGAGAACTTCATCATGAGACAGCACTGGGAGGATGTGCTAAACCACTAGAAACCATCTCTTGATCCAATCACCTCCTACCGGGCCCCACCTCCAACACTCAGGATCAGGATCACAATTCAACATGAGATTTGGGTGGAGACACAGAACTAAACCATATCATTCAGCTACTGGACCCTCCCAAATCTCACATCCTTCTGACATTTCAAAACATGATCAGGCCTTCCCAACAGTCCCCCAGAATATTAACTCATTCTAGAATTAACTCAAAAGTCCAATTCCAAAGTCTCATCTGAGACAAGGCAAGTCCCTTTTACCTATGAGCCTATAAAACAAAATAAAAAAGTTAGACACTTACAAGACACAATGGGAGTAAAGGCATTGGGTAAATTCTATTGTTCTAAGTGGGAGAAATTGGCCACCTTCATGATACAATCACCTCCCACCAGGCTCTACCTCCCACACTCAGGATCACAATTCAACATGAGATTTGGGTCAGGACACAGAGCCAAACCATATCAATGACCTTAGAGGAATATTTCTATGTCATTAGAGAATTGTTAGCAAATAGGAGAAAAATGCACAGAGGTTTCTATTTCCAGATTTTAGAAAGGAAGATCAATTGCTGCTAAGTCTCTAAATGGGAATGTGTTAGAGCTGTACTGGCAAGTTTTGAAAAAAAAAAAAAGATTCTGAAAGCATAATTATGAATGATTCATTGAGGAAGAATTTTGGAATGCATTGAAATATAATCACCTTAAATGTTTGGTGGGGAAAAGCAAGGTGTAAATCATAAATATATAAAGAGGCTAATCTGATTTTACAAAAATAAAATAACTCTCTGGGTTAAGCTCAGATTGAATTTTTTTTTATAAAACCTAAAAAAAGGTATAATAAAGAATCAGTCACATCCCAAATGATAAACTGACATTTATAGGAAAAAATAAAAACTAATCAAGAATTTTAAAAGGTGATTTTAGTAATGCTAAGAGAAAGAGGAGCCAAAATGCTGTCAGCCCACTACTTGAGAAAATATTAATAATGACATTGAGGAAAAAAATGTTATTTAACTTACATTGTGCCCTCTATTTCTTGCTAAAGAAAATATTTTACACTAGAATGGAAAATGTAGCACTTGCTATATTAGTAAGAGGAATTTGAGTCAAAAGTAAAGAAATTGTAAGAGAATGACAAAATTCATATTCTGCACGGGATGAAACTGTGAGGCATTAAAAGATATGGCAATTAGAATGTGGAATTTAAACTACTAACAATTAGTCGAGAAGCATAGGAAAAATTAGACTGTCAAAAACATTTGCAAATTTTGAGACCAAAAAGAAGGAATATTCTGCAAGCTAGAGATCTTGATGCCAGATTGAATAATTTCCCAGAGTCTATTAATAAAAGAACAACGTTAGAATACCTATAAAGGAGAGTGGTGATGATGAGGAACTAATATAAGCCATTAAATAATTCACACTAAGCTAGTTCGATTGTCTTTTTTCATATGCTTATGAGACTATAAGCTCAGAGAAGTGCTGCAGAGAAAATGAAAATGGTTTTCAGAAAGCGCTTGACAAGCCCTCACATGATATCCTGTTGTGTAAAATGGAGAAATATACACAGCATGGCAAATTGGACAAATGAATATAACCAAAGACACATCAACACTTTTCAAGTTCAACTCGTTTTGACATGTTTTGTTTTTCCCTGACTCTCTTCTTTGCCATATTTCTATCAATTGTACGCAAATTCTGATAAGATCCTTATTAAACTTGTGCAGACATGGAGTTGGAAACAATAATAGATATTATAGATAACAAATTAACTATTCAGAAGGATCTTAGGTAGCTAGAAAGACAGGCCAAATGTAAAATTTTGAAATTAAAAAATGGATAGTGATGGGCAGACAAGAGCAGCAGAGATAAAAGAAGGAGGAGGAGGAGGAGGAGGAGGAGGAAAGAAATAATATAAAAGGCCAAGGGAAAAACAAATTCAATCACATAATGTTGGAAAAACAGAAATTTCAGTTGGGGACTAGATTAGCAAAACTATTTTTTAAGTAAATTTACCGAAAATTTACCCAATAAACCATAACTCCCAGTACTTATATAAATCTCTTCCACATGAATTTGGGCTGGCTCTATGACTCAATGTAACTGATAAAATATAGTCAGTGTAACATTGAGATGACATCTGGGGCTAACCAGAAAATGCCTTGCAGGTTCTCTTTGGTCTCTTGGATATGAATTGGTTAGATGAATGAACTAAACTTATGAGGCACAAGAAATAGGATTTGAACTACTCTGTCATAAGGTACTTCCACTGGATATGAAGCATCATGGTGTTATTGGAAGGTGGACTTAGATTAGTTATGAATGAATATTGCAAACTCTAAAGCAACCAGTTGTTTTTGTTTAAGTTGGGAGATTAAATGGAAATATAAAATGGTCTATTAAAACCATAAAAAAAAAACAGAAAAAAGAATGAGGATATAGACAAGAGCAAGTTCAACAAATAGAAAACAGTCCCAAACTTTATAAATATTACAATAGTTAATTTTGTATGTCAATTTGACTGGGCCATGGGATTTCTAGATATTAGATTAAACATTATCAGTGTTTCTGTGACGATGATTTTGGTAAAGTTAACAAAATTGACAGTGAAATCAGTAGATTAAGTAAAGCTGATTGTCCTTCCTCTTATGGGTGAACCTAATTCAGTTAGTTGAAGGCCTTAATAGATCCAAAGTCTAGCCCTCCCTTGAGTAAGAAGAATTCTTTCATGTCTGACCGCCTTTGAATTAAGATATCAACTTTTCCCCTGACTTTGAACCACAAGTGAAACTTCAGATTCTCGTGGATCTCAACCTGCCAGCCATCAGTTGGGAGTTAAAGAATCAGCTTTTCTAGTCCTTGGCCCTGTGGACTCCAACTGGAACTCCACAATCAGCTCTCCTGCGTCCTCGCCTTGCCAGTTCATGCTGTTATTGATACTTGTCAGTCTTCATAATCACTTGAACCAAAACCTTATAATAAATATCTTCGTGTGTGTTTGTGTGTGTATTTGTCTGTGTATCTTACTAGTTCTTTTCTCTGGCAATAGAAAGGTAATGAAGCTATATCAGTTATCACTTTAAATATGAATTATCAAAATGTACCAATTAAAAGAGGGATTATCAGAATATATTAAAGAAAAAGCTATGTTAATGTTAGAGAAAGTGGACTTTGAAACAGAAAGATTATCAGTGATAAAAATGGGCATTATATAATAATAAAGGAATAAGTTATTTAAGGAGATATAGCAGTCCTCAGCATAAATGTTTCTAATAAGAGATCATCAAATGTGAGGCAAAAACTGACACAATTGAAAAGAGAAATAGACAAATCCAGTGTTACAGTGAGAGATGTCAAAACCTCTCATTTATTAATTGATAGATCAAGCAGGTAGAAAATCTGTAAGAGTATATATAGTTGACATGAACAACACAATCTATCACCTTGATTTAACTGGCCTTTAAAAAATATTCCCTCCAACCACAAAATATATATTCTTCTTAATATCACATGAAACATTCAACAAGAAAAACCAAAGTTTGGTTCATAAAAATACTTTCACAAATTTTAAAGTGTAGATATCATAGAAAATATATTCGTAGGCCACAATGGAATCAACCTAAAAATCAATAACAGAAGCATAGCTGGATATTGTATACATTTGATAGCTTAAAATATAATTCTACATAGCAAAATGGTCAAGAAGAGCTCTCAAGAGAAGTTAAAACAAATTTGATCCTAAATAACAGTAAAATGCGATTTATCAACACGTGGTATTCAGTAAAAACATTCAGTAGAGAGGGAAATTCGTAGTGCTTAATTAACATATTAGGAAGTATCTAAAATCAGAACTCCAAGCTTTTACGTTTATGAAGCTACAGTATGAAGAACAATGCAAGTCTAAATTGAGCAAAAGAAAGAAATGCAAATTAGAGGATCAATCAATGAAATCTAAAAGAAAATAGCACAGAAGTAAATGAAGCTAAATGTTACTTTTTTGAAAAGATTAATAAAGCCAATAAACTTCAATCAAGAATATCTGAGAAAAAAAAGACAGAAAATGCCATACCTTGAATAAAAGGGGGCTATCAAAACTGATTCCATAGACATTAAAAGGATGATTAAAAAAGACTTTGAATAACTCTGTGTCCCTAAATATGATAACGTAGATGAAATGGTACAATGCCGAAAAAGATACAACCAACTCAAAGTCATACAATGGGAAATTGATAATTTTAATAGTCTAATATGTATTAACTAAATTAAATTAACAATTAATAATAAAAAAAATCCCCAGGTCCAATGGTGAATTCTAACAAACATTTAAGGGAGAAGTAACACCAATTTTCCACAATCTATTTCAGAACATAGAATGAGAGGGAACACTTCCTAAACTCATTATGTAAGACTATCATTATCTCAATATCAAAATCAGATATAGGAATTACAAGAAAAAAAAAGTTTGGGTCAACATTACTTTTGAATACAGATGCAAAAAATCTCAACAAAATATTAGCAAATAGAATCCAACAAGATATGGAAAGAATTATACACTATGACAAAATACAATTTGTTCTGAATATACAAGGTTAATTTGATATTTGAAAGTGAATTGGTGTAATGCACCAAACCAAAAAGCTAAAGAAGAAAATTTGTCTATCATATCAACACAGAAGAAGTATTAAACAAAATCCAAAACACCTGCATGTTAAAAATCTCAGCAAACTAGAAATAGAAAACTTTCTACATTTGATAAAGAGTATCTACAAAGAAATCTTACAGCTAGCACCATGCTTGATCCAGAGGAGCTGGATGCTACGATTGAGAATAAGCAGGATGTCTTCTTTCACCACTCCTAGTCAGTACCATATTGGAAGTCCTTATTAGTGCAATAAGAGAACAAATAAATGATATATAAATAGATGAAGAAGAAAGAAATAAAACTTTTTAGACAAATGGTATGATTATTTCAGTAAACAATTCCAAATCAGCATGTCTCACAAGCTTGTAGGGTAGAAGCTGATGTAGGAAAGTCAACTGCTTCTTTATGTATGAGCAATGTACAATTAAAATACAAAATTAAGGAATTATATTATTTATCATAATATTCAACAGAATAAAATACTTAGGAAAAAATTCAACAAAATATGTAGAAAGCCCAGATGTGGAAAACTATGAAAACCTTATCAAAGGCATCAAAGGGGATTGAAATAAATGGACACCATAGATTGGAAGACCCAATTTAGTAAAGATGTTAATTCTTACCAAGTTGATCTATAGATTCAATACAAGCTCAGTTAGTATCCCGGGATGTATTTTGTAGATACAGCCAAACTTATTCTAAGGTTTACAAGGCAAGACAACCTAGAAAAGCCTAGACAATAGTAAAAAAGAACCAAGTTGGAGGGCTCACATTATCTCTCTATACTTACCATAAAGCTACAGTATTTATATTGTATTCATACTTAATATATAGTATAGTAATCAAGATAGCAAGGCATTGACAAAAGAATAGAAATATAGATGAGAATAGCAGAATAGAAAACACATAAATAGGTGACCATAATTGTAGTTAACTGATTTTTGGACAGAGCAGTAAAATCTTCTCAATATACAGTGCTGAACAATTGAATGCCTGTATGCAGGGAGGAGAAAAGGTGGGATCTCTCTCACTCTCTCTCTCTACCTTCCCTTTCTCAAAAATTAACTGAAAATATATTATAAAATTAACTGAAAATATATTATAGTTCTAAGTGTAAAACCCAAAACTATAAAACTTCTTGAAGAAAGCATATAAGCATAAAACTAAGTAACCTTGAATTTAGTGACAGTTTCCTCCCAGAAACATGTAACTCCAGAGTTAACCATAAGAAAAACATTGGAAAAATTCCAGCTGATTAGCGTTCTACAAAATACCTGACCAGCACTCCTCAAAAATGTCAAGGCCATTAATCAAAAAAAAAAAAAAAAAAAAAAAAAAGGACCCTCTGAGCAAATATCAGAGCCAGAGGAGGAGCCTAAGGAGATACGACCACTAAATGTAATGTGGCACCCTGAATGGGAACCTGGAACAGAACAAGAACATCAGGGAAAAACTGAGGAAATAGGAAGAAAGTACGGAATTTAGTTCATTATAGTGTATCAATATTTGTTCATTGTTTGTAACAAATGTACCATACCAATATAAGATGTTAGTAATAGGAGAAATTATGTTGGGCCCACAGGAGACCTCTCTGTATTTTGTTCATACCATTCTTTAAAAATCTAAAACCTTTCTAAAGATATCAATTGTTTTTTAAAACTATAAAAATATAGAAGCGTTCACTGTGAAAATATATCAATGACTTTGTATATATTAATAAGCTGCAAAATTTGTCAAAATGCTGATGTAGAACACACAAAATTGTGCAAGCAGTTTGTATGTTTTTCTTATTAATCAGATCTTTACAATTTTGAAACTTATTATTTTTTTAACTTTTTTTTAATTGCATTTTAGGTTTTGGGGTACATGTGAAGAACATGCAAGATTGTTGCATAGGTACACACATGGCAGTGTGATTTGCTGCCTTCCGCCCCTTCACCTATATCTGGCATTTCTCCTATTTTCTAAATCAATCTGAGGGTCTTATAATAGTATTAAATATTGTTGTGAGTTCTTGAAATTTGATTATAATTTCTTAAAAATCAGTTAGGAATTTTCAGTCATAGAAAACAAATACTATAGTCCCCCAAATTTGGGTTTTGAAGCTTTTTGAGAATTGCAATTGCTTTGAAAACAAACCTTGAAATAAAAAATATTTTAAAATATATCTCTACAAAAAATAAAAGAAATAAACAAAATTAAAGAATAAAAACTAAAGGGCAGCAGAATTAATTCTGAATTTGTGTAACTGAATTAGGAGGATACCTTTTTGATAACTTAAGTTTATACACTGTATACACTGGAATGAAATTGAGACCATCTATAATTGTGCCCCACTTTTGGTTAAATGTTTAAATGAATCATAAATAGATATAGTAATGTCTTTGATGAATTTTGCCTTATGAAGGTATTTTTGAAATCATTATTTTACATGTAAACAAAAATACCATCTTTGAAAAATATGTAAATTAGTCTGTGATTTATATTGCGTGTAATAAATGATTAATAGCATAGCTATATGGTTCATGGGGCCATACCGACTGACTTGAGATAAGTGAAGTAATATGAACTGTTTAGAATTAACTATTTGTGGCCAAAAGATTGTTAATATTGTTTTTAAACAGTGACAGATACATCAGGAAGAAATACATTGTATTTGATGTCTCTCATAAAAACAATATTACAGCTGTCATAAAATGGCTTAATGAATAAATACCTTTAATATCTTCTTTAAATCTAAGTTCTCTAATCTATTGTGACTAGATTGATACACTGTGGTTTTAAGTGGGTTACATATTGGATATAAGGAGGTAGAACCTATACTTTTCTTATGAATAGGTTTTATTTTTTATTATTGTCACTGGATGTTTAACAGTTGGAGGGATTTATGATGAGATCACTAAAATTCTCAATTCTAATGTCGTTCACAGCAAGAAAGCTGGCCAGGATTATAGTTACATGTGCTTACAAAAATACAGCCTACATAAATCTCTATAGGCAAGACTCTGATATCAGTGGAGTGAGAAAATAACAATCACTATTCTGAACAATGGGAAAATTTTCTCTGGCGGTATCTATATCAACCTTCCAAAATTACTACTGTACAATACAGTAATAGATCTATTTAGGCAAAAATGTGACAAGACAGTTGCTTGACATTTAGTAAGTTAAATGTTTCTTTAAACAAGTTAAAATGACAAATCCAATTAAATTGTTCAAACACTATTTTTTTCTACATTCCTTAAGATCTATTTCTGTTTGTGTGACCTTGTGAAGACAGGTTCTTAAAAATTACCTGCAACTTTTTTCATTAAGATGGTGGAATCTGATGACACATAATACGAATCTAACTGGAGTAGAAAAAGAGGGGAAAATTGACAGAGGATCTGTATTTTGTTCCAATAGTTTACTGAATCTAGTCTTATAGAAACAAATAAAATATAACCAATTTAAAAAGGGGAAAAGATGAAAATAAAAATGAAAGAATACAAAAAATAGATGCAGTGAGAGATTTCAAAGTAGAGAGATTTTGTTGTTTCACTGTTAATGGATAATGCTATTTTCAAAAAGAAATATAAGCTAATTGAATACAGAAAATTTTATAGAATTTAAAAAACTAATCAGAATAAATTACTAAGTAATGAATAGTAAGTTAGAAAAAAGTATGAGTAAAAAAGTAAGATATATGTATGAATAATAGAAATCATTCATTTTTTTAATTTGATTTTTAAATTTTTAAAATTATACTTTAAGTTCTGGGGTACATATGCAGATAGTGCAAGACTGTTGCATAGGTCTACACATTTCACAGTGGTTTGCTGCATCCATTCCCCCATCATCTACATTAGGCATTTTTCCTAATGTTATCCCTCCCTGATCCCCCACCCCCTGGCTATCCCTCCCCGAGCTCCCTGTAACCCCCAACAGGCCCTGGTGTGTGACGTTCCCCCTCCCTGTGTACATGTGTTCTCATTGTTCAACACTCACTTATGAGTGAGAACATCTGGCGTTTGGTTTTCTGTTCTTGTGTTAGTTTGCTGAGAATGATGGTTTCCAGCTTCATCCATGTCCCTGCAAAGAACAAGAACTCATCCATTTATGGCTGCATAGTATTCCATGGTGTATATGTGCTACATTTTCTTTATCCAGTCTATCATTGATGGGCATTTGTGTTGGTCCAAGTCTTTGCTATTGTAAACAGTCCTGCAATAAACATACATGTGCATATGTCTTTATAATAGAATAATTTATAATCATTTGGGCATATACCCAGTAATGGGATTGCTAGGTCAATTGGTATTTCAATTTATAGATCCTTGGGGAATTGCCACACTGTCTTCCACAGTGGTTGAACTGATTTACAGTCCCACAAACAGTATAAAAGTGTTCCTATTTCTCCGCATCCCCTCCAGCATCTGTTGTCTTTAGAGTTTTTAACAATCACCATTCTTACTGTCATGAGATAGTATCTCAATGTGTGTTTGATTTGCATTTCTCTAATGACCAGTGATGATGGGCTTTTTTTCATTGTTTGTTGGCTACATAAATGTCGTCTTTTAAAAAGTGTCTGTTCATATCCTTTGCCCACTTTTTGATGGGGTTGTTTTTTTCTTGTAAATTTGTTTCAGTTCTTTGTAGATTCTGGATATTAGCCCTTTGTCAGATGGGTAGATTGTAAAAAATTTTTCCCATTCTGTTGGTTACCAGTTCACTCTAATGATAGTTTCTTTTGCTGTGCAGAAGCTTTTTAGTTTAATTAGATCCCATTTGTCTATTTTGGCTTTTGTTGCCACTGCTTTTCATGTTTTAGTCATGAAGTCCTTGCCAATGCCTATGTCCTGAATGGTATTGCCTAGGTTTTCTTCTAGGGTTTTTATGGTGTTAGTTCTTATGTTTAAATCTTTAATCCATCTGGAGTTAATTTTTGTATAAGGCATAAAGTAGAGATCCAGTTTCAGCTTTCTGCATATGGCTAGCCAATTTTCCCAATACTATTTATTAAACAGGGAATCCTTTCCCCATTGTTTGTTTTTGTCAGATTGGTCAAAGGTCAGATGGTTGTAGTTGTATGGCATTCTTTCTGAGGCCTTTATTCTGTTCCGTTGGTCTGTATCTCTGTTTTGGTCCAGTACCATGCTGTTTTTATTACTATAGACTTGTAGTATAGTTTGAAGTAAGGTAGCATGATGCCTCCAGCTTTGTTCTTTTTGCTTAGGATTGTCTTGGTTACATGGGCTCTTTTTTGGTTCCATATGAAGTTTAAGGTGGTTTTTTCTAGTTCTGTGAAGAAGGTCAAT